>CM042013.1:12012525-12087525 GCA_023525715.1 Cichorium intybus | reverse complement strand
ACTTAAGACGTTATTTTGATATTTTGTTAATATCATTTCGCAATTTCCGTACGAAATCTCTCTCAAGACACCAACTTGCTGTTTCGATTCAAGAAATTATGTGAACATAAAATGACTTCAAATCTATTTTCTTTATTTAATGGTCTGTATAAACATATAAGTATAATTGTTTTGCAACTTAAATTTCATTATTTCAGTATATTAATGTTCTGCTTGACTTCGTATTTGGCAACTTATGTCACAACATTGGTAAGTTTAAAAGCTTTTTAGGATTTTGGAAGATATGGATATGGTATAAATGTTTTAAAGCTGCTAAGAACATGATATTAGATGTCTAAAAAACTGGATTTCGCAATTCAAATAGTTTCTATGAGGGTTTTGTTGAAGCACACTAGAAGAATGTAGTCGTTTGGGGGTTCTTTTTACGGTTAAGATATTATATACATTATTTTATAAATACTAAATATGTTATTATCATGTTGAGAATGTTGTGACTAACGAGGCCGTGTACTAATCACCACATCATAAGGTGTATTCCTCGACGAAAGATACGTCCATCCGTCATTTTGTAGTCATCATATATGCTTATATATTTCGAAGCCGACTTCATTTTGAACCCCTTGATAGGTGTTGGACTTGGTGCCATGTTCATCCATTATAGTTTGCTACTTGTATTGGAAACGAACAACCATTCACTTTAAATACAAGTACATTGCGATCCGAAGGTATGTCATCAAGTTTTGGGAGATACTTTCCGATCGTAATTCTATATCAAGCATAGGTTAGCTCGAAGATCAAGTAATAATTTTGTTTGTATTTTGTAAAATATATGTGGAGTTCAAAATTGTCTTTTTAAAAGAGTCATTATAGAAAGAGTGGATACTTCAACATTTTTAGACACTTATGTGATCATGTCGCACCAATATGAGATACACTAACACTCCTCCTCGGAGATGGAGACTCGATGATAATATACAAGGTTGTGTTAAGCCATAGGGTACATGACACCGGCTATAATACCATATACTATATATGCAGAGTACAAAATTATATTTCTAAAAGAGCCTCTATGGAGAGAGGTGAGACTCCAATATATATTATAGACACTTATAAGATCATGTCTAATATATGATACACTAACAGTTTTAAGGTTAAAAGTATACTAAGGTAAACTATTAGACTATCTGCGATCTAAGGTGGACAACTATGCCCCCGGATCTTTAACACTTGCTTACATTATTGCCAATTCTAGGTGGAAATAGAGTGTCCATATGTAACTTAGGCATATTTCGAATAGATAGCATAAACTTTATTTACTTTATTATATAACTCAATATTTAAACTTTTGTTGTGTAATGGTACATATATTATCCATATTAACATTATCGAATCCCATTGAGAATTTGGAGATCTGGAACTACAAATATGCACGATAATGTTGTATGACAACAGAACATCATTGCCACGTCCTTATATGATGCATGAAAAGTTTTATTTATTTCTGACTTATCTCTTTGCACTCTTACAATACATAGATTGTTGGAGAAGATAACCCCAACAACGTGTCTCATGTCTAACTTTCTCCTTTTTGTAACAATCGTGTATCGCAACAGGCAGTCGACTTGATAGAGTTTTTTGTATGGTTTAGAGTGTTTAACTAGTCATACAAACTTGACGTTAGATGGTATTTCCATAAATGTCAATATGGAATATTATAAGGATTTGTCATTGGTTTTATTGGGATCTCATACTCTATAAGACCCATAATTTTGTTGAAGTAATGTTTCAACACATTTTTCAATTGTTAGTCTTATGGACTTGTTGTATGGAGTATGTTGAACCCGTTGATGAAATTGACCATAAATGGAAGTGCCAAGAAGTTATTCGCATGAAGTAATGTTTCAACACATTTTGTTGAAGTAATGTTTCAACACATTTTGTTGAAGTAATGTTTCAACACATTTCACTTTTATCCATCATAGTTAGGGTTAGGCAAGTGCCAAGAAGTTATTCGCATGATGTACTTGATCATAGACTTGGCTAATTTTATATATGAGTTGTGTTTTGAAGTAAATGGCTCGAAACCCCAAAAAAATTAACTTTATTGGTTCCAGACATGTAGAAAATAATAAGGTTTAAGTTGTTTCTTTTGTTTTGGAACTTAAAGGACCTTAAAGAGACTTCTTTAGGTTGGAGGTGATTGCATAAGGGATAATTGAGTTAGTGAGCATAATGACAACATAGTAAAACATAAGACTCCTATGTTATGCCTAACTTTAGGCTCAAGTGGTAGAAGCACATTCCTACATCCGAGGACAATGGCCATCATGATCAAGCCATCGAACAACGTTTTCTTTAGTTGTGACTTATTTTATAAGGAAAATTATCAACTATTTCATCCATTTAACTTATAGAAGAATGTAGAACAAATGAGAATGATTTTTGTTGGTGCATTGGATTTTAGCAAAGATATGGAAATAGATTTCATTCCTTGTCTTGAATCCTTCAATATCATGGGTATGAATCACACTCCTCTCATAATCCATGAACATGAAGTTAGGGTTCTTTTAAAGTGGATTTTGGAGTAATGTATGATAAATGTTATATTAATGATGGGAAGTGAAATAACCTTCAAATGCATTCTTGATTTTAATTAATGATAATGACATTGAATGAACTACACAACACATATAAAATATTAATGACATTGAAAGCTAGGATTCATATGTTTCTAAGTTGTCTTTAGGGAATTTATTGGCATTGAGTTCTGCTATTTTAATTACAAAAGATTATATACAATTTTCATGAATATCAATTATGTAATGGTTTTGTATCATAATTTGATTATTCCGTGTGGGTACGTCAATGTGTTATTATGGGCGTGATTTAGTAATTGTGTCAAGTTTAGATGTGCATAAACTTTTAATTAGGGAATAAAGAGCACCTTGTAAAGGGTTCACCAACCAAATTTCCAGGACATTAACATGAGTAACTTTTGTGAATTAGTAACATATTGTGTGTTTACATTTATATAAACATGAGTACCAATAGTTCTCATGACTAAGGATATCGAATAGTACCAGTAGTGTGTAGGGTTAGGTCCACTAAATAAGTGCCAATAATGATGAACCTTGGGGTTATTGTGTTATACGATTAGTGCTAGTAATTGGTTCCATCCAGAAGTCAAATTAGTGCTCAGGCTTGAGACTATTAAGGAGCAAAACTATTTCTCATACTTGGGGGGAAACTGAGGAGTGTTGGTGATATGCATGTAACACTCAGGATGGGTTTAGAATTTGGAATGTGTGAAGCATGGGATAGGATTCTTGTATGTATATATGAATGAAACAAGGTTAATGGTACATATTGAGATCAATTTAAGAAGAAACAAATGGGAGATTATGCATTAACTATGTTAAATATTGTATTTGGGAATTGTAAAAGGAAGGCACGTCGCATGGAATTCTATATGTCATGCCAAAAAGGTGTTTTAATTATCAACAAATGGGCCAGCGATAAAACGATTGTACAAAAACAGTGGTCTAAAATTTCTAAATTAATGAGAACAATGACCACGAAACAAAATAAAAGGGATGAAGAAAGAGTTCAATGGCGTATGTTTCTATAACGGCCAAAGAAGCAAAAGAAATCCTATATATTGTCTTATGTAATTTCATATTAAACTATCAGCACATGTATTGTTTGACTTATGTGCAATGGAATAATGTTTGTACATTAGTTATTACCCTATTATAAGTTATGTTTATACATTTGAATGAGGACTTTGTACGTGAACAAGCAAATGTGAGTCATACTCTCTGTGACACCCCATTTCTACTGTTTGTAAATACTATGGTTTTTCATAAAATTTCATGAATACAAAAATACGGTTTATAAAAAACCGACAATTTACATGTTTAAAACTGTGGGTGTTACAAATCCATACCAAATCTAACCATAGTAAGCAAGAAAGGATTAAACCTTATGTCCAAGATAGGAGCTATGTGGGCTCCACTCCAGCTAAACTTCATCCAATTATAGCATAACATTTAACCTGGAATACATGGCAAAACATAAAATACGTAAGACAATAATGTCTCGTGAGTTACATGAGTTTTAGACTCAAACCTTTAACTTCTTTTCCAACTTTTTATAAAACTTAAAACATAAAACTTCTGTCAAAACTTTATTGTAATAACATACTATAACACTTTACTTCTCGAAATCATTTCATAACATACTTTACAAAAATAACATCTTTTAAAACTTATAGTAGTATCATACTATAACTCTTTATTTTTCAAATTCACTTCATAATATACTTTTAAAAAAATAGCTTCTTTCTTACTTTCTTTGACTGGTTTTATAAGCTTGCTGGATTTTTATACTTAGGGCTTTAATCACCATAAGTGATACCCCAAGTCTCTATGGCTAGAAAGAACGGATCAATCCCACCATAGAAGTGCTTAGGCAATCTACTTCGCGATGGGGCTTTTTCCCCAGTAGACCCCTTACCTAACCCGGGTAGGTTGGAACATAGTTCCCTTACTAACGCTGCTTGCTACAATTACCAGTCATACAAAATACCTTCTGCTTACTTTAACATTACTTACTTACATAGTGGCTAATTGCCAAACTTCACTATTCCTTGTCTTTATGGCTGAATGCCAAATTCATAACTTTTGTTTCACATAAACCATATGTTTAAAACATGTCTTTATAACATTTTCAGCTTAATGCCAAATCATACTTTCCAAACATCTTATGGCTATACGCCCGTTCGTACTTGAAAACATATACAATTTGTAACCAAAACATACTTCTTAAACATCTTGTGGCTATATGCCTATCCGTACTTGAAAACATGTATAACTTGTATACAAAATATACCTTCACATAATTGGTACATAGACCAACATGCTTTCACTTAATATACCTTGTAGTTCAAAACTTAGCTTCAAATATAGTATTATACTTTCACAACAAATTAGAAACAATACTCTTGCATATAATTTCACATAAAGAGATTTTTATAAGAAATCTTGAAAAATACTTACTTGCCATGTACCCAAAAATAGGTAAAATTATCTCATGTACTCACCTTGGCTAGTTAGAGAAGTCTAACTAGGATTACTCAACTCGATTGTCCCTTCCATTCCATAACTTTACTCCTTAATTACCTAAGGAGTTCATTAAAACTTTATTAAAACATTTAGGTCTTAACAACATGTAAATACCACTTAATCCCCCTAAATATACTTATTTTTTTTATGTTTTCAAATTATATTAAACATATACCAAATGTTAGGGGATCAAACTACTCAATCGGGTCATAACGGGAGTGAATTGCATGAATTCGGGTCACACGGGTCATGTAGGAATCACACGGGGTCGTGTATGACTTCCAAGATGTCCAAGCTACTGCCTCATTTCACACGGGGTCGTGCCAGATTCACACGGGTCATGTAGAATCCTGCAGTCCCATTTTCAGCTTTCAATTTTTGTTTGGTTTTTTGCAGTTTTAGTCCATTTCTTGGTTCCATTTGTTTCCAAACTTAACAAAACTTTACCAATAGGTTTTATTAACCTTCTAACATGTTAAGAACATATTTTTAATCCTATTAAGTCTTATTTAGTTCATGACTTAATGGTTAAGACCATAGGATGTCACAAGAGCTCTAAGGAAGCTCATATGCACATCAACTCAAAATTTTAAGTCTAGTTTTGTTCATTTTATTTCCATACACTTATATAACCAATGGATGATTTAATTTAAGGTTTTTACAACCCAAAACATACTTTCTTTAATTACCAATTCATGATTTCCATTAACCATTTCCATGGGTTTCATTCATGGAATCACCAATTCCATTCCACCCGACAAATTTCAGTTTTTGTTCAAACTTTCATTTTATAAATTGAAACTTTTAGGAAACCACTTCTAATGGTTTTTTCATACTTAAACATCATTTATGACTCATTCTAACCAACTCTTTATGTCAAATTAACATTTTGATCTTTAACTCAAATTTCTAGGGTTCAATTGGATATGAAATCACCAAACTTGATTTTAAGTTATCTATATGTTGGATAATGATCAAGATGTGATTAGAAACATAAACCAATTACTTTTACTTGTTTTTAAACTATGGAATCATGGATTCCAAGTTTCTTCCAAAAATTTCCATTTTTTGACATTTTTACCCAAAATCTGAAATTACTCAAATTTATCAACTAGGAATGATTTATTACTTCTATTATGACATACTAGACTTATCAAGAACCATTAAGACTAACTTGTTCTTACAAACCCGTTGGTTAGGGTTCTTGAGCTCAAATTCTCATTCCTTGATTTTCAACACTTTTAATGCTTAAACTAGGTTTAGATAGTGATTAAGACACAAGTTAAGGCTAGGAATCATAGGATAATCCTCCTCTAGCCACTGAATTTTCGAAGCTACAGTAACCTACTCACGGGAAATGGGTTAAACAACCCTAAAAACAAATTTACTAACCTTAGAAGGCTTGGAATTCTTCAATTCCAAATGAATTTCTTCCAAATCTTCAAGAACTAAAGACCCGATCACTGAAACTCTCTCTGGCTCTCTCACGATCTCTCTAGAATTTCTAAACATTAAGGAGATATTTTCTCCTTTTTATACCTAGCCATTTTACACTTTGGTCCCTCAAGTTCTATTTTTCCTAAAATGGCACAAAAACTCATTTTTATAACATTACATGTTTATTTTATTTCATTTTGACCCCAACATTACATTTTCTTAACTTTAAAGTCACTTGCATGTCAAATGACCATTTTACCCCTTTTTACCATTTTTCTCAAAATAGCACATAACATGCTTGGATTGTAAGAACTTCTACATTTTATAACTTTACTCCACTTATAAACTTATTTTGCGCTTTAAGACATTTTAACACTTAAAAATCTCATTCTTAAGTTAAATATTTCAAAATGACAAAAATACCCTTTTTGGTCATTTTTGTACGTTTCACTCGCTTTACATTTTCAATATCCTTACTTCATACTTATAACTTTATTATAGATTATATATTTCATCCTTGCTGAAAATATGATTATTTTCATTTTACCCCAAGGATTGAAAATTACCAAAATACCCTTTTTGCTCTTTTTATACAAAAATTCCATTATTAAGACATATTTTAACGAAAACTTCTCATACATTCATTTTATACTTTTACCAATATTTTTGGGTTCTTACACTCTCGCTAAGGAGAAACTAATGAGATGTAAAGTGGAAGTTGAAGTAAATTTGTTTTTAACAACTTGAAATTCATTTATTAGGGGGGAGGGATCTATGTGGTTGTGGATAAATATTGGTTGTTTAACACGAAGTCTAAAATTGTATGCTGCAAAAAGGATTTTATGATGTGGTAAATGGTAAAAAAATAGCTATTTAAGGAGAATGTTGACAAGAAGGAGCCACTTGATTTCTCTATCTAAAGTATATGAAATTATGATGAAGGGAAGCTTATTGTATATAGCATATGTGGCACACATTGTTGATTTTAAGCATGTAAAGGAATTTGCGAATAGTGTTGAAGTGATACAAGAATATTTGTATGTGGCCCTCGATAAGTGATCGAGTTTGCCGCCTAATAAACAAGTCGAAATTTCTATAGACTAGGTATTAGGGTTGTACCGGTTATTTTTTAGCCCAAACCAAAGTGGAATAATTAATGAAATAATTTCAAGAACTTTTAGATCATGGATTCATTCTTCCAAGTTATTCACCATAAGAAGCCCATATATTATTTGTAAAAACAAAGGATTGGTTAATGAGAAACTGAACCGGTTACCAGGAGTTAAACAACATTATTATAAAAAATGATACCCCTCACTCATATTGATGACTTATTTGATTAATTACAAGGTTCAAGTGTTTTTTCAAATATTTATTTGAGATCAAGTTACCATCAACTAAGGTTACAAGATGACAATATATCATATACGACTTTTGAAACCCGATACATTCAATATAAATTCTTAGTGATGAATGCATCTACAATATTAATAGATATCATGAATCATGTATGTCTATCATTCATTAGTAACTCATTGATTGTTTTCATGGATGATAATTTGATTGATTTAAAAACATGAGAAGAGCACAAGTGTAATTCACGCCATGTATTGGGTCTTCTTCAAAAAGAAGGTTGTATGCGAAGTTTTCTAAATGTGAATTTGGATCATGGAGGTACAAATTTTTTGGTCACTTGTAAATATAAAATGATTCAATGTGAATCCTTCTAAAGTTGAAGTGGTGTTACATCAAGCACCACCATAAAATCCAAAAAATCCTTAGTTTTCTTATTATCAATGTTTTGGGAAGGATTTATCGAGCATAACTTTCCCGTTGACACAATAAACAAAAAAGACAAAAACATTTGAGTGGACAAATACTCAAGAATAGTGTTTCAAAAAAATCAATAATTTGTTGTGCGAGTTTGTGGTTTTTGAATTACCAGAAGATTTGACTTATACTTATGCCTTGGGATTTTGTTTAGGGTAGGTATTAGTGATCATCAAGTTATAGCATATGCATAAAAAAAATACTTGACACATACTCTCAATTTGGTTAATGTTGTCTTTGCAATAATCATTTGGCGACATTACTTATATGTGGAAAAGTGTCATATTTTCATGGATCACAAAAGTTTAAGGTATATTCTCATAAAAATACTTTAATATACAAAAATAAAGGTTGATAAAATTGTTGAAGGATCGTGATTTTGAGATTTTATATCATACCGTAAAGAAAAGTGTGGTAACAAATGTGTTGAGTTGAAAAGAATATCCCATTCGTGTCAAGGAAACCTAAATCAGGTTGATTTATGACATTCTTGGTTTGATAAAGGATCCTCAAACTAAATCGTGAAAGAATGAGCTGTTAGAACATGAAATGATGGTTTTCTTATCTAGATCATCTTAATTAAGATAAATGAGGGTTAAAGACCTTTGAAGGAATATTAAGGGTTTCCAAACATGGAGAGGATTAGGAGTTGTTGTTATAAGATAAACAATGTTCTTGGTACTCTATACATATGTGGAATTCTAGAGTACAAATATGTGAATCATTAAATCATCACATTTATGGTCCACAATGAAAATAAAAAAATGAAGACAAAGTAGAAAGATGTATGAGATGTTTGTATGTAAAAGTTGACCATCGAAGTCATTATTGAAATGTTCAACCATCATCAATGCCAAGAAACAAGTATGAGATATTGCCATAGATTTTATGACAAAAGTCCACAAACACTGCACATATATTAATCAATATTTGATGAATCTGGATAGATTCGTCAAGTTGTCTCATTTTCGACTTATATGAGAAAGTTGATTGTGGAAAAGATAGCCATAATATACATGAATAAGGTTGTGAAACGACATGGAGTTGAATTGAAAATTGTTTTAGATAGAGATAACGATTTCCATAAAACTATTGGAGAAGGTTGTAAAAGTAGAAATGTGTTTAAAACTTCAAGTGAGTGTGACATATCATTCCCAAAGGGAAGGCCAGAGTGATCAAACCATCCAAACTTTAGAAGACATGTTGGAAGCATGTATTATTAACTTTTTAAAGTTCTTTGGGGACCACCACCTACCATAAGGGGAATAAGCTAATTTTGACATTTTAAGGTCTTTGGGAACTCCACTTATCATTAATGAAACTTCACGGTAAGATTTGTGTGAATTGAGTTGGGGATGTTCTAGTCATGTAAGAGAAATGCTAAACGGATAATGAGAAGCGAATCATAATACTAAGAGATTCTTTATTTCTCTTAATGATAATAATATTGAATGAATTAAACAACACATATAAATGGTTGTCGATATCGAAAACTAGGATTGATATGGTTTAATTCTCGCTTGAAGACATTGTACTTAGCTGCATTATGGTCCTAAAATGTCATGATACTCATAGAACTTATTGCTATCCCTGTGGAACTTTGTTTGGTAGGCCTCTACTTGTCGTCATTGATTGCTAAAACTTAAGGCTTTTATGGAGATTGGGTATAATTTGGTGTTGTGATGTAACATTGGCCACCCGAGCCTCTCGTTCACCAATTTCCTTGATTGTTTCCCTTTCTCCATCTAGGGTGAAACTTCTGTTGGTCCAAGTTTCATGTTTTTAATTGACCGGCCGGGGCTGCTATTTTCTAGCTGGTGAACTTATATTTCTAGTTAATAGCCTCTTCTTACTTGATGTATTTGGCTACCTTTTCAAAAATCTTTTTTTTTCGTGTAGTGGAACATTTCCCATTACTTTTTTGAATAATGAGTTTAGGTGTAGACGATGTGTAAAGGAACCAATGACTATTTTGTCATCTCCCCTCAGACATTAGAGGGAGGCCGTTTTGAATCTGGTTAGGTATACGAGGATACATTCACTTAACGGTGTCGGCAACCTAATATTGCATGGCTATCTGAGTGAAATTTACGTTGTTGCATAAAGTGATTTGTGAACCCCCCTTTCAACTATTCCAAACGGTGTTGACAGACTAATATTGCATGGCTATCTGAGTGAAATTTATGTTTTGTTACATAAAGTGATTTGTGAACTCCCCTTTCAGTTGTTCCCGATTATGGATGATATTGGCTGCCAAGATTTTGAACCAAGATTAAGGCATCTGAGGATTGCATAAATTGAGATCATCAATACTGGTGTCTCGATGAAGGATTTGCTTATCAGTGTTAGGGAACGATATGGTATATACTTGTAAGTTGTTGTCTAAGGGATTAGATTCTTCGACGCAAGTGGCAGGCCCTTGCAAAAGTTATGTGAAGATCCAAATTTCGTCGTGAGTAGTTTAGGTGGTTCATTGCTGGCAGGACATGTATTTGTAAAATATTGTCTTTTAATGCTAAGATGGTATATATTTATTTAGAAGTAATTGGTACGTACATGGGTCAATGTAAAGCGTCTAAAACTCTCAAGACTAAATGTTAACACTTCGATTTAGGAATATGATGATAACTGAGTCGATGAGCTATATAAAGTGGGGCGTGCTTCCGTGTCTCTGCCTTGCCTAAAATAGTGCCCTAGTCTATTGTTGTGGAGCACTCATATGTTGACATGGATTTCATCTTTAGGTATGATGAAATTGTGGCCATGGACAAGGGCCCCAGCCCCACCTTCGGTGGGCATGTTGATGATGCATCTGCTAGGCCTAACAAGTTAATGGCAATTTATAAACCAAATTGGACTATCTGGGAGGGGGATATCATTGTGGATCCGGTAACAATCAATTATAGATGTTGCTTCCTTCTACCATTGGTGACCAAATATTCAATCAGCCCGACCGTTGTATGGTTGCACTTCTTCTTGTTTTGACTACACAATAGTTGGTAATTATGGAAAACGTCCTTACAAGAGTAGAGCATTTGATGGGTGAGAACTCTTCGCTTAAAGTATAGCTTTCTAAAAATTGTAGGAATATGATGGAGTAGAAAAAGTTTAGGCAGTATTGATGTGCAGTTAGCCCATTTTATGTTTGCTACTCACTAGAATAATATTATAAATGTTATGAAGTAGAAAAAGTTTAGACAACAATATTTAACACATTTTTTTATGAAATTTGTAGGCTCTAAATTTTACGAAGATATAAGAAAACTAACATTTAAGTTGTTCATGTTTCTTGTTTGTAGAATCAAATAAAGAAAGGGAAAATGACTTATAAGGGTAATTATGTTTCAAAACTGTTCAAAAAACATCATCCAAGTTTGGTCTGTTCAAAAAACACCATCCAAGTAAGGCCTTTGTACAAAAAATACCATCCAAGTAAGGTCTTTGTACAAAAAACACCATCGAACTACATGTTTTGTTCAAATTTTACCCGATGGTAACCGGCTCTTGCATGTTAAATGATGACTTGGTCGGTCACCAAGTATTAGGCCAAGTTATCTTTTAACCTGCAAGAGCCGGTTACCATCGGGTAAAATTTGAACAAAACATGTAGTTCGATGGTGTTTTTTGTACAAATGTCTTACTTGGATGGTGTTTTTTATACAAAGGCCTTACTTGGATGATGTTTTTTGAACAGACCAAACTTGGATGATGTTTTTTGAACAGTTTTAAAACGTAATTACCTATAAGTCATTTTTCGATAAAGAAATGGTGCATGCTACATCAATCGCATTCACAACTTGATTTTTCTCATGGCGGAAATAAAGAAAGGGTGCATGTTACATCAATCACATCTGCAACTTGATTTTTCTAATGGCGATGTGGGATATGATTGTAGTACATTGAGCTATATGCATGGTGGGTTTAAATTATATTCAATTGAGATATGACGTAAATATAAAATACAGAAGTAAATTTATTGATATATCTTAACAATTACTAATTAAGAAACATGTAAAATTAGAATCATTATATTTATATTTCTTCTATAAACTTACTAAAACCACAAATTAATACTTTTAACCTAACCAAATCATTGTATACATATTTTACTTTTCATTTTTATTCTTTTACGACATGATATTTTTAAAACCTAATTTTATCGATATAAATTATTTTGTAATTAGACGACATTGTTATAATAAGAGTACAATGTGACATTTATAGTCTATTAATATACATGTATATTAATTTTTTATGTATCTAAAGGTCAACCAAATTATAGCAGTAAAAACTATTTTTTGGTTGGATGACATCATAACAATGTTACTTAAGTTTTATCTTAACCACAAATGGACCTTTATGACAGTATATTTAGCTGAAACAACCTCTTATTTATAAATAAGGTGATTCTATCTTTTCCAATTTTAAATCCCCATATGGTTTGCTACTATAATCATGATAGGTTTCTGTTTCGAATTTAAAAGACAAGATTATCCTTGCAAACTCTTATCTTTTTATACATTTAACGTATGAGGCAATTGGCATCAAGCATGTAGTAGATGATCCACAATTTTATAATTTATGAATATATATTTGTTATTTTGAACAATATCTTTTTTAATACTTCAAGTATTTATCAATTTGTCATTTCAATTAGATTATCAGAACCTTTTAGAATATATAATTTTAAAATCTTTTATATTTATTTATTTTTGTGTAATATTTTCGTCAATCTTAATAATACACGAGCACCTAACTTTATACACTAATATTATACACTACGATCATGTTTGAGGACTAACAACTAGCTTATTTTTAAAACTTTTTAGGTTGTCGTATTTGGCAAACTAAAAGTAATTTATAAGCTATTTTTTACCTAATGCTATATTTTATCAATTATTTTTTTATCAAATATTATTTTTTATCAATTTATAAAATATCAGCTAGTTTTTTAACTAGTATGCTAAATATAAATTAATAATTAACTTAAGCCCAAAAGGATTGCGCCATACGCATAGTGAATAATGATCATCATACAAAGGAACAGTTTGATAAATCGTGTTTCACAAAATGGCTTTTACGGAGTGACTAGTTTTGTGAAATTAGTCAATTGCATTTCTAACCATTTCAACCAACCATTTTCGATACATCGTGACATCGTGTTTCTCAAAATGGCTCTTATGAATGGTTTTGTGAAATTACATTTCAAACCATTTCAACCAATGTTGACTTTTTTTTATTAATAGATAATAACTAAAAAAGGTAACAAAGTTTTAAAAATGTACGAAAAACACCATTAAACTTTTATTTGTGTACAAAACACCATCAAAGTAGATCTATTGTACACATTACACCATCAAATTATACATTTTGTATATATTACACCATCAAAGTTGACCGGCTAATTACGGTGGACCAAGGTCAAATGTGAACAAACAGATAATTTTGATCGTGTAATATGTACAAAATGTATATATTTTGATGATATAATGTGTACAAAATATAGACTTTCCTGGTGCTTCGTGTACAAATGAAAGTTTAATTATGTTTTTTATATATTTTTAAAACTTCGTTACTCTTTTAAGTCATTATCCGTTTTATTGATGGCGACCCATGTTAACTACCTACTTTTATAATTTATAAGGTAACCTTAAGGCGTAAAAATCTTTTCTTAAAATTCTATGTTTGCAAAATTTGAAATTCTTCTATATTTATACAACTTAGGGTTTGGTCAATGTTGGTAACAATGACTTAAATTCTCCTATTTTACTTGGTATTAAAGACGGCCAAATGTGTAAAATAAATAAATGAAGCAAAACAAGAGACTTCTAAAGAGTTTTTGACAAAACTTCTTATTTTTTTCAAAACAATAAGTTATTTTAATTAGAAATATCATTTTATTTTAATAAATAACAAATAAAAGTTTCTGTGATGAAAGACCGTTTATAAGTAATTATATAACATTAAATGCATTTTGCAACAGTCTCTTTATGATATACGTGTTTACTTCGTAGTGGTTGTGAAGATGTTATCTATTTTGTTATAATCGCTCTCATTTTTGTTATTTTATTGAATAGTCTAAAAGATTTCTAATATATTGTTTCTCGCAGATTAAAATACAAATCAGAAGTTCAAAGCATTCAAGCTATTTGAATTGGGTTATGCCCGATTACTAAATTTGGATTTGAATTATTTAAATGTTATATAACATATAAATTGAATTTTCGTATAACATATGTATATTGGGAATTTGTAGGCGGCGGTCATTGAAAATACACAAATCTGAAAACGAATTCGGGAATGGCTATAATTGTTTATAGACTGATGATTGATGTAAGACCCAACAAACTAGAAAAGTGAGCTGTACAAAGGGTGAAGGACACTATAAGTTAATATATCAACTTCGGGTAAGTTCACGGGAATGGCAAATTCATTCCCCATGACTAACCATATCTTCTTCTCTGTATGGCTCCTCTTTCTTTCCCTATCCACACCACTCGTCGTTTTAGCAAATTCCCATACGTACATAGTCCACATGGACTTATCCACCATGCCCAGATCGTTTTCTAGCCACCATAGCTGGTTCTCGGCGACCCTGGACTCCATCTCCGCCGCAACCACCACCACTTCCACCGTCTCCTCCTCTTCTTCTTCCTCGAAACTTATATATAGTTATACAAATGCTATCAATGGGTTTACTGCAGTTCTATCTCCATCAGAACTAGAAATTGTTAAGAACTCACCCGGTTATCTTTCTTCGATTAAAGATACAACAGTACAGCTAGACACAACTCATTCTACTCAATTCCTTGGGCTAAACTCAAAAACCGGTGCATGGCCTGTTGCAGAATATGGGAAAGATGTTATCATTGGAGTTGTCGACACTGGAGTTTGGCCGGAGAGTGGGAGCTTCGACGACGATGGAATGGGTCCAGTTCCGTCAAGATGGAAGGGTCGATGTCAAGAAGGCTTCCAATTCAATTCCTCTTTATGCAACAAGAAACTCATTGGTGCTCGTTATTTCAACAAAGGTCTTCTTTCCCACCGACCAAACTTAACTCTCTCGATGAATTCCACACGTGACACCATGGGCCATGGGACTCATACTGCGTCAACGGCTGCAGGGAGTTACGTGAAACGCGCATCTTTCTTTGGATATGGAACGGGTACAGCGACAGGTGTGGCTCCACATGCTAGAGTAGCAGTATACAAAGCTGTTTGGGAAGAAGGTGTTTTTGTTTCTGACATTCTTGCTGCCATTGATCAAGCAATCATGGATGGAGTCGATGTACTTTCCTTGTCCCTTGGTGCAGACGGAGTTCCTTTACACGAAGACCCCATTGCCATAGCCACATTCTCAGCACTTGAGAAAGGTATTTTCGTATCTGCATCCGCTGGAAACAATGGACCTTATTTGAGGTCACTACACAATGGAACACCATGGGTTCTCACTGTTGCAGCAAGTACAATGGATCGTGATTTCACTGGGATATTGTCTCTTGGAAGTGGAATTTCTGTCACCGGTTTGGCTCTTTATCCAGGAAATTTGAGTCCGAGTCAGGTCCCAATTGCTTTTGTCGGTGCTTGTGAAAACGAGGTGGAAGTTAATAAAATTGATAGAAAGATTGTTGTGTGTCTCGACAATAATGACACGCTTAGCGAACAATTTTACACGGTCCAAAATTCAAATGCTTTGGGGGCTATTTTCATAACGAATAACACCGACGTCGAAACCTTCATGCAAAGCACATATCCGGTCTTGTTGTTGAATCTACAATCAGGGAAAATCGTCATGGACTACATTCAGAAACTCGATAATGGTGAAGCCAAAGCAAGTATGAAATTCCACGGGACGCGTCTCAAAACAAGGCCAGCGCCTAGGGTGGCAAGCTATAGCTCACGAGGTCCATCCTACAGTTGTCCGGTGGTCTTAAAGCCCGATCTCACGGCTCCTGGTTCACTAATATTAGCATCTTGGCCCGATAGTTTGTCACCAGCTTCTATCAAGACAGGAAATGAAGAACTTTTTAGTAAATTCAACCTCTTATCGGGAACGTCCATGTCATGCCCTCACGCCAGTGGGGTCGCCGCTTTACTTAAGGCGGCTCACCCGGAGTGGAGTCCATCCGCCATCCGGTCAGCCATGATGACTACATCGGACGTTCTAGACAATACGTTCAAACCAATCCAAGATGTTGGGGATAACAACAATCCAGCAACGCCTTTCGCCATGGGTTCAGGCCATGTAGCACCCAACAAGGCGTTGAACCCTGGACTCATATACGACGTCCAAACCCAAGATTACATTAATCTCCTATGTGGGTTGAATTATACAAAGACTCAAATGCAAACGATTACAAGATCGTCCACTTTTAATTGCTCCAATCCATCATTGGACATAAACTACCCTTCTTTCATCGCCTATTTTGATGGGAATGACACCAAGTCGACGGCTAAAGTTGTCCAGGAGTTCAAAAGAACGGTGACTTATGTTGGGGTCGGAAGTTCAACATTCACTGCGAACCTGACGTCGATTAGTGGGTTAAATGTCACTGTCTCGCCTGCAAAACTGAGTTTCCGATCAAAGAATGAGAAGAAAAGCTACAAGTTACGAATAGAAGGGACGACTACCATGGAAGATGATGTGGTGTACGGTTTCTTGAGTTGGATAGAGAGTACAGGAAAGATTGTTGTCAGAAGTCCGATTGTGGCTGCAAGCCTAACCACCATATTATCAGACAAATTCTAGTTAATTGGGACATGAAGGAAAGAAGTTTGTCTTTTTGATTGTTGCTACAAGCCTAAAAGGCACAGCAGACACATTCAAATAAATTAATTTATGATATTTTGATATTTAAAAAAACTTTGTTTATATTATCGTATTAAAGAAATAATGATATGATTGGTTTCAAAAGATTCCTTATGTCGTAACTCTATCATACAAGACGTTTGTTATCGAAGTTGACGTGAGAGTCACAAAATCGGTTTATCTATTTAGAAAATAGAGTTTTTTTTTTTGGACGGCATTTAGAAAATAGAGTTAACATGTGCAACAAGGCATCATATTTAAGTTCGTCCTCAAATTTAACAAAATCACTAACTTTAATTTTCGTTATCCATTAACCAATAATCCTGTCATTTTTGTTTCTTCAAAGGTATCTTTGATCACAAGGCGAAGACGTGGCGTTATTATTTTTTTTTTTTGGAAACGGCAAAAGTTTTATTAAAATAAAAAAACTAAATAGCAAGATGCTATACAGCCTTGGAACTAAAAAAACAAGTTACATTTCCTACGATTACAATCCCATAAGAGGATAGATGCACCATAGACTATTATTAATCCCAATTTTGCCCATTTCTTTCAGCCACGAGTAAACTATAGCAATTATTTCATCTGCCACAACCGGGGCTTTCCTCTTATGCTTTCTAAAGATAACACCATTCCTGTACTGTAGCAATTATTTCATCCGCCACAAACGTGGCCTTATTGCTTATCATTTTAAAAAAGAAAGACAAAAGATGTAAAAACAGGTTTCGAACACGCAACCGCTTCTAAGTGAGGCCCAAGACGTTTTCGTAATCGCATAACACAATTTAAAAATAAGGATATATTCAAGAATGTACTTATTTTTTATCCTATTTTCGATTAAGCCCTGTAATTATTCTTTTATTCAATTAAACCCAATATTTTATTAAATATTTGCAATTTTTAATATATATAAAAAGAAAATATTCATTAAAATTTTTGATCCTTTTAACAATTTAGAGTTATATTTTCAGTTTTTATTCAATTAAATCATTACATTTTGACCCTATACATCATCAGTTGTAAAAATATAAAAAAGCGACAAAAACATCTACTATCCAAAATTGTAAACATTTAAGAAAATGTTGGAGCTTAATTGAATAAAAATACAAATAGGTTAGTCAAATACAAACTATATCTATTGTATGAATGTATGATTGATTCTCAGCCAATCATTTATAAATTGTATGTTGGTAAATTAATATAACAATTAATTAAAATAATTGATCTCCGCCTTTTTTTCTGGATTTCGGATTGGCAAGCAATTACATGATAATAAGTTGAACATTTTTTTGAACATTTTTTTGAGCAGTGTAAATTTTGTTTTATCAAAAGGCATTTTCTAAGAATATCTATGAGAATGTTCAAGTTCATTCTTCGAGAATGTGTCTCCTGGTGGTAAACCATATTGGATACCGAAAACTTTATTAATCTCAAAGAATTGGTCATTAATCCACATTAATTCCATTACGCAATTCAATGTAATGTACTTACATTAACAAACACACAAAGTATTGCTTGAGAATTCGAAAGTATTATACCTAAATTACAATACCCACAAACTATTCCTTAAGAATTCAAAGGTAATGTATTTCAATTAAAAAAACCCACAAACTATTATTTGAGAATACAGAAATTACTGTACTTCACTCACAAAACCCACAAACTATTAATTGTACTTTTTTTTATAAATACCTTAATAGGGAAGCGCATTATACAAATTCCATTGAAATCTATAACTTCATTATTACAATTCTAGATATAGAGTATAATCATTTCATTCTCTGAGAATGCTTCGCATATGCTTTAATTTTGTGAAGGATGTATACTACAATGATCGAACCCATAGTGTATTCTTTGAGAATACTTCATCAACATACTACTACATTTGGTTATCCTGTATTCGAAATTCTCAAAGAATATGTTATGAAGCTTAAATGATTCGCAATCAATGTAGAGTCCACATAATCTTTGAGAATGAAAACAGTATTCAAGAATGATATGTACTTCATCAAGACAATACTGGTTTATGCATATTCTCTGAGAATTTTATGGTTATCATTATCATATTTAATATTAGTTACGATTCTTCATATTTTTTTTTAAAAAACAATCCTAAAATTGTAATTTTTCTTTGTATATTTGAAAGAATAAAACTAAAATTAGTTACCATTAGTTCTAAAATTCGTAACCCTAGAAATGTCGAACCAATGCCACTTGTGTAAAATGTCGAACCCATGCCACTTGTTGGTTAGGCAAATTCTTAGAGAATGCCAAGTAAATGGATAGTTGCGAAAATTCTTAGAATCTGTGATATGAGAATATGAATTTTTATACGAACTGTGTTGCTAATATGTATTTTTGTGATGCATTACAACAGATTTCTTAATCGTGTTCCGTGATCGTGACCTTTTTTGGTATTAAAGAGAATTCATTCCTTAGTTACAGATAATTTAGATTTACTATTATACCATTGAACGACATTTTATTACGAAAAACGGTTTTATCCTTTCCTTTTATTTATGAAAAATGTCACCATGATCACAGCCACTTATTTTTACAATCCATGAGTCTAATAATGGTTTTAAAATCACACAATAATTATCATTCTTATTTAATACTATCTCTCTCTCTGTCTGTTTGTCTGTCTCTCTCTCTCTCTCTCTCTATATATATATATATATATATATATATATATATATATATATATATATATATATATATATATATATATATATATATATATCGGATCCGTTAAGAAATTTTTTTTGGTAGGAAGGTAAGAAACTTTTATTTACATGTTTTTTCGCCGAACCAACAAAAAGAATCAATAGATGATGCAAAAATAACATGATTCACAAAAAAATATCTCGAAAAAACAACTCGATTATTCATTTTTACGCTGATTTTATTGTTATTCACTAAAATTGTCTGTAACGTGAATAAAAACTCGATTTACTAAAAATTGATTCATCAATATGTTTTTTCAGGATTTTTTTTTCTATGAATCATGTTAGTTTTGATTCATCTAGTGATTCATTTTGGTGGTTCGTCAAAAAATCAAGTATATAAAAAACTTATTACCTTCTTACATAATTTTACTTCTTATTTGACCTTCTTCTATATATATATATATATATATATATATATATATATATATATATATATATATATATATATATATATATATATATATATATATATATATATATATATATATATATATATATATATATATATATATATATATATATATATATATACACATATATATATATATATATATATATATATATATATATATATATATATATATATATATATATGTATATATGTATATATATATATATATATATATATATATATATATATATATATATATATATATATATATATATATATATATATATATATATATATATATATATATATACCTAAAGTTTAATTTGTATTGTTATTGTTATTTGGGTTAATGATCCATAATGGCAATCAATAAAATAAAATTTACCAATTAGATCACTGAAGTTTTAATTGCATCTAATAGATCACCGAACTTTCAAATTTACACTCAATAAGCCACTAAACTTTCAATTTTGCATCCAAGGAAATGCTTGACAGTATTGAGATTCCTTTTAATTTCCATGTAATCTTTTAATTTATGTTTTTGTAATTAAAATAAAACTTTAAATTAATTATCGTAAAACATTACATTAAATTAATTATCGTCATCGGTTTTATCGTCAATTTGATTATTGTACACATGCTTATTTAATACTAACTCTCTCACTCTCTTTCTCTCTCTCTCTCTCTCTCTCTCTCTATATATATATATATATATATATATATATATATATATATATATAATTGGGATTCGGTAAGAAAACAAATTTTGGTAGGAATGTAAGAAGTTCTTTATTTACATGTTTTTTCGACGAACCAACAAAATGAATCATTAGATGATGCAAAAATAACAAGATTCATAAAAAAATGTCAAAAAAACAACTCAATGATTCATTTTTATGATAATTTTGTTGTTATTCACTAAAATTGTCCGTAACTTGAATAAAAACTTTATTTACTGAAAATTGATTCATCAATATGTTTTTTCAGGATTTTTTTTTTATAAATCATGTTATTTTTTATTCATCTAATGATTCATTTTGGTGGTTCATCTAATAAAAGAAAATTTACCCATTAGACCACTGAAGTTTTAATTGCATCTAATAGGTAACGGAATTTTCAATTTTGCACCAAATAAGCCACTAAGCATTCAATTTTACACCCAAGGAAATGGTTGACAATCTTGAGACTCTTTTTAATTTCCACGTAATCATTTAATTTATGTTTTTTGTAATTGAAAAAAAACTTTAAATTAATTAACGTAAAACGTTACATTAAATTTATCGTCATCGTTTTCAACGTCAATTTGATTAGTGTACACATGCTCCGTCAAATCGTGTAGAAGATGGCATTTGTTTTCTCACCGTGTATTTCTAGTAATTTCTCAAAGTATGGTTCGCTACCGGGTACAAATTGTTGAGGGGGGGGGGGTGTAGTATATAATGAGGTTGATACGTGCAAAGCCCGGCCTTTTTATTCAATATTCATATTGTGTAATATGATACAACCATACATTACTTTGCGTTTGTTATCGAGAAGCTACACATGCGGGGTTTTTCATTATATGTCATTTCTTTTTAAGGACTCCAAATGTACGTTCAACATCATTCCATGTCAATTCTTGAGATTTCGTGAATAGTAGTCGTTTCTCGTCAATTAGATGTTGATATGCTTTTACAAATGTAGAATAATTAGCATATATTCTGCCGTAAGGTAATACCTACGTCGATACGCAGTGTCGTTCACTACAAAAGAAATTGTCGGACGACTTGCCATGCAGAAAATTGTTAAATATGGCGACGAATCTAGAACATTTAGGTCGTTGTTCGACCCTAGAACTCCAAAGTACACATGCAAAATCCATAGATCATGTGATGCCACAACTTCTAGTATTAGTGAAACTATTCCGTGATCACCACGAGTGTATTGTCCTTTCCACACGTTTGGATAATTTTCTCAATCCCAATACGTACAATCGATGCTTCCAAGCATACCCGGTAGACCGTATTCTGCTTGATGTGCCGCATATAGTTCTTCAACATCGCTAAGTATGTGTTTCCGCAAATATATATCACCGTAAAGCTCAATAATATATTCACGAAAACTATACATACGTTGACGTGCGGTTCTACCAGGCATCCTCAACTGATCATCAACTGCATTGTCCGCCATGCCAAATCCAAATAACGAAGTGCAATTACACATTTTTGCAATGACGTGAACCCCTTTTGTCTCGACCGTCGTATCTCAATCGGAAAAAATCTTGCTTAACAGCCAAGTCGTTTGCAATTCCTAGGAATACATATTTGCTCAAATGGAACTGACGTTTGAAATCTTTATCGTTGTACACGTAATTTTCAGCAACTAATTTTAAAATAAACGGTTGTTTGCTTCTTCGTGGTCTCTATTTTTTGCCTGTACCCTACGTCGTTTGACCGAACTTTCCCTTTCAATTGCAATGATGTTCGTGGCTTGCATCATTGCCGCAAAAAACATATCATCGCCTGACGAGTCGGACTACAGAAAATTCAAAGAGTACTCCATATTTTAAATATTGTGTGATGTTTTTAGAAGTGTATATTATGTGTGTGTGTGTGTTAAATAAGTAGGCGTATAATATATATATATATATATATATATATATATATATATATATATATATATATATATATATATATATATATATATATATATATATATATATATATATATATATATATATATATATATATATATATATATATGTGTGTGTGTGTGTGTGTGTGTTTGTGTGTGTGTGTGAGTAGAGTAAAAGAGTGGTAATTTCTTTAAAAAAAATCCCCCATCAGCTATATGTCGTTCCAATACGTTCTATGGGAGACGGCCGAGAGGGAGGGGGGGCGGTGTTCAATGCGTCCCCGATGCTGACTTAGCGGAACGCAGGGGGTACGTTCTGGGGCATACCACATAGCCTTATATGTCTCGTACTAACGAGAACCCACCTTTTTCTTCCATCAGAAATGACCCAAGTCAAGACTGGGCTTTTTTAAGCTTCACATATAAAGGGTTGTTACCTAAAGTATAATTTGTATTGGTATTGTTATTTTGGTAAATTCTTTTTTAAAGTTGGTGTAAAATTGGACCCGATTGAATTCTAAGAACCGAACCCTAATTCAAATAAAAGGGGCGATGGAAACTTTATATGGTCTAGTTTTCGTAACGAGAACCGACCTTTTTTATTATTATCAGAAAGAGTAATTGTATTCATTCCTATCTTTTATTCCTACATTTATTCCTACCCATGTGAAATTATGACAAGTGTCATATTTAATTAAACTAATAATATTTTAATACACATGTCATAATTTAAGATGGGTAGGAAGATGAGTAGAAATAAAAGGTAGGAAAAAAACAATTTCACTATCAGAAATGGCCCAAGTCAAGATCGGGCTCTTTTTTAGCTTCACATATAACCCGCTAACATCAAACCCCGGTTGCAAAACCGAGTAATTTTTCCCTTTATGTAGTAATTGTTCGTGTTCATGAGGCTGGATAGAGAAGGTCCATTGGCAAGGTGATACTTTCTAACACTCACGCTACAGTTCTTTTAAATTTCAATTTAAGGATTAGGCCTTTAGTGACTATCTTAGATTGGACAGTTTGGTTTATATTGCATCTGGGCTTTTTGTGATTATGTCTTTCAATGGGCTGGACTATGAAGTACTGTATTTGGGGTTATGGTCCTTGTGGAAGCTCGATAATCTTATCTGACTATATTCTATTAAAAAGATACATGCATAGATATTTCATATTGTTTACAGAAAGGGTCATATTTATCTCCGTGCAACAAGCTAAAAAGTAGGGCTCTCGGAGAATGCTATATTTTCGATTCATCGAAACAACATTATAGCAAAAACAAGACAAACGGTACGCACAAACTAGAGGTGCACAAAAGAAACCAGTTTTTTTTTTCACAAACCGAACCGGTTTTTTACTTTGGTTTTTTAATAGGTTAACCGAACCGAACCGGTTTAAAAGCCGAACAAAACCAGTTTAGAACTCAATTTCATTTAAAAAAAACTGGCCAAAACCGGTTAAAACAAAAACGGTTCCTAAAAAAAACCGGTTCTTAAAAAAACCGAATCGGTTAAAAACCGGCTTTTGTGCACCTCTAGCATAAACACAGAAACACACCCTCCACAATTCAGGCAAACCCGAGAACTCATGTAACTTTGGTTTGGCATAGCCATCCTGTGGTTCCAAATTGAAGGACAAAGAGATTATGGTCCCCATCAGTTGTTCTTGCAATAGAGAGAAGGATCGATAATTTAAAGACACATATGAACTTGGCCCGTGGAAGGAGGGGATGTTTTTGTTTTAAATTTGAGATTGAGGAATTGTAAAATATCAAATGATGCCTTAGAATGTGATGACAAAGAAGAAAGTGTATATATGCTACCCTCATAATTATCTGCTACTGCTACTCTATGTCCAATCCATTCCTATATACATGTTAATTATGTGTCGTCCACTTCCACCTCCCATCCCAATACCTCCATGTCTGTCCTCTCCTGTCAACGCTTTAATCCTTAACCTAAAAAGTACTCCACTAAAATTTCAACTTACTTTGCCACCTAAACTTAGAAGCTTGTTTCTTGGTACGCAAGTTCTTAGATCTGAAATGGCACATGAAAATCACCATGTCCTGTGGTAGGGATCAAATACGTTAATCATAATTTGAACCTTTTCAAGATGATTAACAAGTTACTGTAAAAGAGTAATATATATATATATATATATATATATATATATATATATATATATATATATATATATATATATATATATATATATATATATATATATATATATATATATATATATATATATATATATATATATATATATATATATATATATATATATATATATATGTATGTATGTATGTATGTATGTATGTATGTATGTATGTATGTATGTATGTATGTGTGTGTGTGTGTGTGTGTGTGGAGTTGTATTTGTGGGTCCTTCTAATAAACTGAGGTGGGATGGCTTTAACTGAGTTTTGACATGATGAGAAAATATACCCTCTTCCTCATTCTCCTGTTAAAAGCTGTTTTCTATTTCTTTCAAGTGTGTTTGTGGGGTCAAAATCTAGTGGGCTTTTTTAAGGCTAACCTCCACTTTGTATTGCTTTTCTTTCGCCAGGGGGATGTTGTACATCTGTGGATCTTTGTTCTGGAATTCTATCATGCAAACAAAGGAGATATTAAAGTTGCTTCCTTTTTAGGTAGGTCCTGCTCGTCGATTGGAAGGTATATGCTGTCATGCATTGGGTAGTACTAGTCGCCCCTACCACCTTCCCAACCCCCACCCTGAAAGCTGAAACTCGGTATTTCACATTTACAGAAAGTTATCAAGATATACCATCTATTTTTGAATGCCCTTCATCCACTTTTCAAAGATCTGATTGAACGATCCTTTAAAGTGAATTCAATGAAGAGATTGTTCTGATTTATGTTGGGTTCTTTATCTTTTTCTTTAGATTTCAAATTTGCTGAATGTTATGATTGTGTTTGGAGATTATCAATGGCGAATGATTAACTAATGCCACTTTAAAAGCCTTGAAAATACTTTGTTTTGGCTGTATGGCATGCAATGGTATATATGTAGTGCTATTACAGCCTGTCCTACAAACGGTTGGCAACTGTCAATGGTGGTTGTGTGGCAAAACCGTAGCTTGAGTGGTTGACAGCCGGTGAGATGTGGTGAGGGTGGGATTAATAAACGGTGGTTGTGGAGCTAACATTTAGCACAATAAGTTATTGCGTATGGTTTTTTGTGTTAGAGTTTTATATAGTCATTTATTGTGTTAGAGTTTTATATAGTCATTTAGCTACGATAATCCTATATAGCTTTCCTATCTATACTTGTTTGTTTTTACCTTTCTTTGTATTTACTTTTCTATTCAATAATAACCCTAGCCTTTGTATTTACTTTTCTATTCAATGTTGCAGAAATCGGTTTTGACAACCAATTAATCGGTAATTAGTCGTTTGACGGTTATACACCAACCCATTTATTAATAGTTTTTATTATTTTCAATGTGATGTTCTTAAAAGCTCCGATAAAGATTATGAATTTTATGAATGTTTTTTTTTTTTTTTTTTTTTATGAAAGAATATATCCATATGAAACATGAATATGCTAAATGTAAGTAAGAGTAGCTTATCCATTTCTTATATTTTATAAATGTATTTTTTTTCTTTAGAAAAAATATAAAGCAAGTTGAAATTAAAAAGTTAAACAACTAAGTTTTATTTAAAGTATTTAACAAAAACAATAGTTACAAATAATCATAAACAAAATATTATATTTACGTTTATTCTTGTAAAATTTGTAGTTAGAAGTCATTGGGATTATATATATATATATATATATATATATATATATATATATATATATATATATATATATATATATATATATATATATATATATATATATATATATATATATATATATATATATATATATATACTAGCTGCGTACCCGCGCAATGTGGCGGAGGAGAATAGTTTCTTTTTGGCGATTAATTACTATCGGTGGCGAACATTAGTTTCATTCCCACGAATAATTTTCGGTATGAAATATAAGTACGTTTTTGTTTCTAGCGGCGAAACGTATATGTTATGTTGTAAACCGGAACCGTCTCGAAAACGATTAAGCAATTCAGTTTCGATTCTATGAATTTTATTTTTCTTGTTTCAGTTCGGTTTTTTTCGATCCTGTTCAAGAATTGATATTGTCATAAATTAGTAAAATAACATTTGGAACAACAGTGAGGGGGAGTTGGCGAATACGGGAATGATTAATTTCTTTTTGGACGATTGATTATCTTTCCAACGATACAGTGGATGATAAATATCAGGGCGTGTGGGTGGGGAGGGGCATTGTTAAATAGTTTTTCTTTTTCGAGGCTACATTCCGTTGGATAAGAAAACTTATTTGTGATTGACAATTACAAAAGAAGAAATGTGTTCTAAAATTCTCTTCGAGGTTGATTAATTCTCTCAGATTATAAACAAATTTTGTAGCGTCGGAAGTAAAATTTAATCATATATCATTTTTCTCTATTGTATGTTATTTTAAAATATGGGAAACTCAATTTTGTAGTGCTGGATGCCAAATGATCACAAATAAACCATATTGGTGGTAGGTTCACATCGCTTTTATGTGTCTCTTTTAAAAGATAGCGAACTTTAATTTAAAAAAAAAAGATTGAAGGAACAATTAAAAACAATTTCTTTACTGAATAATAAAGCAACAATCAGAGAATAGTAAAAAAAATGAAAAAGACGTCTTCCTGCCCTTGCTTAAAGCCAAAAACAGTTACAAAAGAAGAAATGTGTTCTAGAATAGTCTCACCCACTATGAACTTAGCGTATAAGCACTTGAAAATTTATGATAAAAGAAATACTAATGGCAGGATAATAATAGCAGAACAGTAACAAAACATCCAAAGTTAAAGGGTTACTATTGTCTGCAAAGGAAATGCCCAGCATCTTTAACAGGAGTGGATCAACAGCACATACCAATTTTATCCTTTCTTGTGTTTAAAAAAAATTACAAAAAAGAAAGAAAATAGCAAGAAGTACTTAATATTTGGCTGTTTAAATTATCAATTAATAGTAAGTACGCATGTCAACAATTGGAAAGAAAGAAAATACCAGCGCGATGCGGCGGTGACGATAGTTTGTTTCGACAATTAGTTTTCCAGCGGCGATTAATTTCCTTTCAGCGGACGTCAACTTGTTTTCGTCCGAGAAATAGTTTAACTTCGTCGGACATTTCTATTTTGGTTTAAAAGTTGAAGTAGTTTGCTATTATTTGTAATAAAAAAAGTTGTTGCTGTTTTGGGTTGGGTTTATGGCTTCTAGGCTTTGAGTTTTGGTTTTGAATATAGAGTTTAGGGTTATAGTTTAATGTCTAATGGTAATATAGTTAACTTTGGTTTGCTTAAATATAATCTAGTTGGTACCCGCGCGATGCGGCGGAGTCGAATAGTTTGTTGCGACTATTAGCTTTCGGACGACAGTTACTTTCCCACTCTGCAAATAGTTTCTAGTCATATGCTCGGGCAATGTGGCTGTAGAGTTTTAATGTTATTCACCAATGCATCTTTGAATTATGACATCAAATCAGGAACCAATTTTATTAGCTAATGATTTTTACATTAATGTGGTGACTCAACCAGGACTTAAAACAACTTTGACTGCAAATTAAACATTTAGACAGACACTCAATGAAATGAATTAATAAATAATAATTACAATTATTGATAGGAAAACTTTATAGCTAAAAAGAAAGAAAGAAAGCTACCTTTGTCAACAACATTGCCAAAGATTCTCGAGCATAATGAAATGCAAAAAAATTTATGGAAAAGCTCACTATGACTATTTTCTTTAAGCTACTAACAAATGAATGTTAAATATATGGAATACTATCAATGTAGTCGTGCAGAGCCAATGATTAGTAATGGTTTAATGTAATGGTCCCTTACAGCTTATGATTTTTGACAGTTTTGGTCCTTTAGACCTCTTTCAGTGAGAGAATTATCAGATTTTTCACAAGTTTGGCTTTTTAGAAAGATTTGATTATTTTGACAGTTTTGATCCTTTATACAAAATTTTGACAGTTCGTTAATGTTACAACAGATATAGCATCAAACTTTGACCAATGTTGTAAAATTAGCAAACAACTTCAGAAAACTCATGTTTTTGTACAGTTATTTATTTTTAAACGTTTTTATTTTTAACATATAGCATCTAATTATTACAGACAATTCCAACCAAATACCATAAAGAAACTTTGCCCAAATACTTTTTAAAATCCCAAGCATCTCCAAAACTTTGTTTTCAACCAACCCGAACAAATATATACAAGGGAAAATTTAATGTCATGCAGATTAATTAGGCATCACATTTAGAAAATTAACATAACTAATGGAATCATTTGACTTTCTTATTACTAAATGAAGTTCCTAGAATCTCGCTTAATTCCACACTTTTCTAGTTCATGGTTGACCTTCCTGCTTGCAATAGAAAAATTACTAATATGTCAAAACCCACTCATACCAAAATCACATACACACATAGTATATTTATATTTTTATCATTAGATTCAAAAGAGGGTCAGACTATTCTTACATCCAAATAGAAAGCCCTTCTTCAAGGTTTTTAGTGTCCAAATCCATCTCTATTCCTAGGGGTGTTATTCGGGCGGGTTATACGGTTCGGGTTATTCGGGTATTTAAGTGGTGGGTTAACCGACCAAAACCGAACCGTATAAGGTTCGGGTTATTCTGGTATGGGTTATTCGGGTATGGTTTATTTGGGTAACGGGTTAAATAGTTAACGGTAATGCGGGTATGGGTTATTTGGGTAACAGAAATACGTAACCATTTTTAGCCATTCATTTTCTTTCACTTCTTTCCTTAAGAAGACCAAAATCCATGGTGGTGGTTTTTGTAGTTGGTACTTTCTGCCTCCCCGCCCTAAACATTTCATGAAGCAAATCAAACTACTAAAACAATGAAGGTTAATTTCAATAGATCTTACCAAAGGAGGCATTTTCACAAACAGTTTACATGCCTTCTTTTCTTGACCACAAACTTTGTCTATTGCAGGTTGCTGCAGTGAAGCAACAGATTATGTTTAACATGAGAATCTTGGACACAAGTCGTTTTTTGTTTCATTGTTGATATATTATGATATACCCAACAACTTAATATGATTTATGATGTAAAAATCTACTTACAAATGAATGATCATTTGTGAGTGGTGGAGTCATTATGATTCTATCTTTGGTTCTTTCAAGCAGTTCAGCATCATATTGATACATGTGTTTAGCATAACTCTGTTAAAGTCTTCAAGAGTCATAAATTCATAATAAATTTACAAACTACAAAATGGTTTAGAGTAAATACTTGATAACTCTTCATAAGAGAAAATGGCAAGCTAAAACTAAAAGTTTTTATTATCTATTATAAGTTTATTATTTCTTTTAGTAAGTTTCTTACAAAATCCTTTAATTCTTATTAAGTTATAATTTTATTAAGTAATATGACTTTAAATTTTATTTCATCGATCAAAATCGAAATTTCTCATTTGTGACTACAATTAAGTTTCAAAAATTTTAAAGTTTTCAAATTTTGAAAATCTAAAAAGTTTGGGCGGGAGCTAAGTTTCAAAATTTTCAAATTTTGAAAATCCGAATAACTTGGGCGGGAACTAAGTTTCAAAAATTTCAAAGTTTTCAAATTCCGAAAAACTTGGGCGAGAGCTAAGTTTGTTTGAAAATTTTCAAAGTTTTCAAATTTTGAATATACGAAAAACTTGGGCGGGGGCTAAGTTTCAAATTTAAGAAATTTTCAAACATTTCAAATTATTCAAAATTTTCAAATTTTCAACTTTCAAAAAATTTCAAATGATTCAATCTTTTCAAACTTTTCAAACTTTTCAAAATCATTCAAATTTTTAGACTTTTCAAACTTTTCAAATTATTCAAAATTTTCAAACTTTTAATATTATTCAATTTTAAAACTTTTCAAATTATTCAAATTTCAGAAATTTTCAAACTTAGTCAAATTATTCAAAATTTTCAAATTTTCAAATGATTCTTTTTTTTCAAACTTTTCAAAATTATTCAAATTTTAAGACTTTTCAAATTATTCAAATTTCCAAAAATTTCAAATTTTAAAATTTACGAAATTTTCAAACTTTCATAATTTTCAAACTTTTAGTTATTACTATTACAAAATTACAATATGATTCTTTAAAAGTATATCCTATAATCTAGTTTAATTTTAGTATATCCCCAAGTTCTTCATGAATTTAGTTTACTTTTTTAAATAAGCTTAACAGCAACGACACACATCAGTAAAAAAAGATTTGAATGGCTTAAAGATCTTACCACAACATATGCGACAAACATAGGATTAAAACCAGAAAACACGAACAACAACACTGCCAGGCATGAATAATGCTGCAAACAAAAAAAAAACAAATTCATTAAATTTTTTAAAAATTAACCAGAAAAAATAGTATATGTTTAGTATATGCCAAACAATGGCCTAAGCCAAAAACAGAGCTTTCAATTCTAATTACCCGAGTGATATCTAATATGAAGATTAGTACTAAACTTACACCAACATATGATATCTGATACCAAGTAGTTGCATTACCTTAACCACTAAATGCATATGATTCCGTCTATCCCTTTCTCTTTACAAAAGCAGTGTCAGTTATAAAAGAAACTAATTGGATTTTCGTGAGCCTAATATACCCCCACATGGCACCAAGAAATCTTCTATGCAACTCCATTGAAGTTTAAACCCAAAGTCGATCTTCCATGTTCCTGAAATGGTGAGCAAAGTTGGCATTTCATAGAAACAATAAGAACATAAATAAACTAAAATCAAATTCGGATCCAGTGATAGTTTACCTAGTTAGGCTTAAACATATCTGTTTTATATAGGGTAGTAAAAATTACGTGTCATCAAAAGTAAAAAAAATTAAAAAAATTTATGGATATAACTAAATCATCATATCCAAAAAAAGAAAACAATTACCATAATGTTTAGAGGATGCAGAAAAATGATACATTAGCTATTGGTGTTGGTTCCACAGAACACCACCTGAATCAAAATACCTGAAATCAAATCATAAGAGAATATATTAAAAGAGAAAAGTAAGAAATCGAAACTAAATTTTTGCAGTCTTGGCGTTCAATTTCTCAATTAGCTTCCTTTTTTTTCAAAAAATCAATGCCAAAATGGGTTATTAGGCCAAAACTCAATGCAAAAATGGATTGCATTCCAAGTTTTTCAGAAAAAGAAAAAGAAACAAACCTAATCAGATTGAAATCGAAGTTTTCAATCTCTTGATGTTCAAGTTCTGGATCTGCTTCTTTTTCATCCAAATTAGATTTGTATAATTCCCTTTTATTTAAGGTCTCCGAAACATCCGAAGACTTCAGATCAACCTTACCTGCATCTGCTTTGAGAGTGAAAGAGGGAGAGGGGTAAAAATGAGGGTAAATATGTGGCCTTGCTGGGAGATCTAAATGATAAAAACACTAATCCAGCTTACAAAATCCACACACATGGTCTGATCTACCAAGAGTCATAAAAATGTGACGGATCGATTTTAGCCTTCTCAACCCGAAATTCAAGAAATCAAATAAAAAAATAAAATAAAAAGATGGATTAAATACCTGATTTTAGAGCAGCTGGAGATGGAAATTGAGATGAAACTTAAATGGAAACCAAAGCATATCCAAATTAAACCCTATGTTGGTGACTTGTCTTCTGAAAGAGAGATAAAAGAGACTGGAAGTCGTGGTGGAGGCGTGTGGTAGATGCCTGTGGCGGTGGTCAGAGACAAAATCAGTAAGGGGTGATGATTTTATCGACTTTGAGTGGCGGTGACGGTGAGCTCTGAGAGGCTCTCGCTGGTGGGTGACGGTGAGCTCTAAGATAATGGTTTAATCGGGTTTCTTTTCCGAGAAGATGAGAGAAGCGGCATACCTGGTGGCTGTCCAAATAGAATGATATACCAAAATCGGGTTTCATGCACACTCATTGTTCATCAGAACCACAACCGAAAATAGAATGATATACCAAAATCGATATATGAGATGCAAAAAATTGAAATCTGTAAAACCAATAGTTTGAAGCTTGACCTAACAATCGATGGCTGTCCAAATCACACGATAAAATGGGGGAAATACCTTGATAACTCATTTTTACAGGCGTGAATGTTTGCTTCAGCCCTCTTTCTCGATCTGGTAGAAGTCGTGAACCACAGAGACAGATACCGATCTCGATCTCGTCTCTTTTCTTTTTCCTCGGATTCAAAATCACGAAAGATGCACAGGAGGAGAAGTAGAACCGATGATGAGGATCGGGGAGGTGGAGCAAATTGGGGATGACGGCTCAAAATGTGTTATGGGTAGGTTTTTTTTTTCTTTTATATTGACACATTAGGTCACATTAGGTCAAGAGTTCAGTAAATAGAAGTAGACACGTGGCAATCCGGGTTTGGGTGCATTAAAAGGTTGTACTATCTTAATTTTAAGACTTCTGTGCTTTAAAGGGTTGTAATTTATATATGGTTTATACTATATATATATATATATATATATATATATATATATATATATATATATATATATATATATATATATATATATATATATATATATATATATATATCATATCCTAATAAATAAGTAACTCAAAGCCACATGTCATCTCTTCATTGAATTTGCCCCATGTCATTTTTTCATAATTTTAGATTTCTTAAAAAAACGAATTGGTTTGAAACGTTTCTAACTCCTTAATGATCGGTTTAATTATCATTCAATTTCAAAATTAATTGTTATCATTCAATTTCAATATTAATTGTTTTTTAATATCATATTATTTTTTAATGTGTAGAATGATTTGAGAGACAATAGAGAGACAATTGACGTCAGAATATTTTGAAGAAAGATTTCAATCATAATAGTAAATTTGATTTTAGTACCGGTGACATTCTCATAATCAATTATATTTATCAAAATACAAAGTCGTAATAGTAAAAATCAAAAGCAAGATGTCATGATGCACAAACAAATTTCTTATGTAAAATTATTAATGTTTAGATATTCTTAATTAATATTTTTTTGTATCATCCCGTGTAATACACAGGTCTTACATATATATATATATATATATATATATATATATATATATATATATATATATATATATATATATATATATATATATATATATATATATATATATATATATATATATATATATATATATATATATATATATATATATATATATATATATATATATATATATATATATATATATATCAAGGTTGTAAAAAACGCTCGACGGTACCTAGTCGGTTGACCAGGGTTAAGGGATTAATCGGCTAGGCGGGGATTAATTGGGAGATTAATCGGAGACCCTTAATTGTTAAGGAAAAACGTTATTTAATCATATATATTACTAATATTCTAAGATCATAAGACCATCCTTTTTAAATGCCCATATATACAGAAGAGATAAAACCCACAGCTAGAAAATGATTAAAAAAACTTCCAAAATCAAAATTCATACTACAAAGTTCATACATTCCCCAAATATCTACAAAGAATAGAACCATCACAGATAGATCAGTAGATCATACACAATTACAAGATTATATAAGATTATACATGTTCCATCAAACCTATTGTAAAAATCAAAATTAAATAAAACATGAAACCCATGTCACAAAAGGCAATATCAAATTCCCAAAACTAAAGAGTTAATACTCGGAACAAGTAGCACTTTCATAGTATGATTATCACGAAGAAGTTGCATTATCAGGGTGATGTCCTTGTATGAATCTTCTCGTAAGGTATCCTATTATGTATTAGCTTCATCAAAATCCCAACAAATCACAAAACAACCCTTGTTAGAATGATTTAATAATAGAGGCTTAGAGACTTGTTAGAATGTTGTAATAACAGAGATTATAGTCAATACAAAATACAATTATGAAACATGTAAAATCAAACTAGAAAGAAATAAAGAATGTCGTGATTGATGGTGGTAGGTTAGAAATATAATACACAATCGCTTACCACTGATTTACACCATTCACAGACTCACACAATGATGAAAACCATACCTGCTCAATTCAAACCCGTCGTGACCAGCGACCCGTGTTCCAGAAACGTTTACAAACTCGATTGAAACCAACGGTGACTGGTGATGAAACACGCACCTGCTCCATTCAAATTCGAGGTGACCGACGGCCCATGTTCCAGACTCGTTACAGACTCGATTCAAACCATCGATCACCGACGATAAACCTTCCTACTCGTATTTAGCTGGAGACGGGAGAATATAGACTCGTTACAGACTCGATTCAAACCACCGGAGGTGTCGACGGTGGGGAAGAAGAGAGTTACGTGATTGAGAGAAAGAGAAGAGGGAAGAAACGAAACCTAGGAATTGAAATTTTAGGGCTCGATTCCAAATTTTCAATTGAGATTTGAGAGAAAGAGAAGAGGGAAACACTCGCGTATGAAAATTTTAGGGCTGAAATTGAGATTTCAATTTTGGAGCCTTTTTTTTCTTTTTGACCTGCTTGAAATTTTTGTTAATGGTTTGACCGTCGTTGACTGATTAGCCCGACTAGACCCGCCAAGACCGTCGTTGACCGATATTGACCACGAGCGACTAATACGTCCGACTAGCGTTTATCGTCGTCGGCTCAAGGCCGCCAAGCGTCTAATCGGCGACTAATCGGCCGCCGAGGCCGATTTCTGCAACACTAATATATATATGTATATATATATATATATATATATATATATATATATATATATATATATATATATATATATATATAAAATATATATATATATATATATATATATATATATATATATATATATATATATATATATATATATAGAACAATGATCAAATAAGAAGTAAACTTATGGTAAGAAGGTAAGAAGTTTTTTATTTACTTGGTTTTTTGACGAATCACCAAAATGAATAACTACATGAATCAAAAATAACATGATTTATTGAAAAATTTTCTAAAAAAAACATATTGATGATTCATTTTTTTGCTAAATCAAGTTTTTATTCACGTTACGGACAATTTTAGTGAATAACAACAAAATCATCGTAAAAATGAATCATCAAGTTGTTTTTTCGAGAATTTTTTTGTGAATCATGTTATTTTTGCATCATCTATTGATTCATTTTGTTGTTTCGCCGAAAAAATATGTAAATAAAACACTTCTTACCTTTCTACCAAAAACTTATTTCTTACTGAATCCCAATTCTTTCTTTCTCTCTCTCTCTCTCTCTTTCTCTCTTTCTATATATATATATATATATATATATATATATATATATATATATATATATATATATATATATATATATATATATATATATATATATATATATATATATATATATATATATATATATATATATATATATATATGTGTGTGTGTGTGTGTGTGTATGTGTGTGTGTGTGTAGGGTTAGGATTCGGTAGGAACCGCGATGACTATTTTTGTCCAATCACTCTCCTAAGGACAATAACGTCAAACGTATTCTTTCGACATGACGCAATCACGTGCGACGCACGTCCACGGAACGAAATACGGATTTGAGGATACGATCATATGCTACTCACGTCCGTACAACATAATTTAACCGGGTTTTTTTATTTTTGTTATTATTATTTTTTTAATATTATTTTTGGTTTTTTTTCAGTTTTTTTATTTTTTTCAGTTTTTTATTTTTGTTTTAGTTTTTTTTCAGTATTTTTTTCTTTTTTTCGTTATTTTTCAAGTTATTTTTTTATTTTTATTTTTTTACTTTTGTCGTTGTATGTTTTTTTTAACTCGTTTTGGATCATAACGAGTTTTGGATCTTGGATCATAACGAATTTTGAATATTGAATAATAAGTTTTAAATAATTTTGCCGTTGTATGTTTTTTAACTCGTTTTGGATCATAACGAGTTTTGGATCTTGTATCATAACGAATTTTGAATCTTAGATCATAAGTTTTGAATCATAAACATATTTTGGTTTTAATATTTTTGGATCATGTATATCTTTTTGCTATTTTGATAATTTTTTACTTAAAAATATAAAAATAAACAATTAAAAAAAACTTTTTTTCAAATTTTTTTAAAAAACTTACTAATATGATGTCTAGAATGATCTCTTAAATTTTCATAATTTTTGGATAATTATTTTTAGTTTTTTCATTTTTTAGAAAAATAAAAAATAAAAAGAATACTTTTTTTTCAAATTTTGATGATGGTGCTTGTTTTGTATAAAATTAAATTTTAAGAACTTTGGATTTTTTAGAATTTTTTTTACAGATAAAAAAAGTTATGGACCAAAAATTAAGCGGATGGAATAAAAAAACTCAGCAACCCATTTAGCGAGAAGTGTCGCAATCTGGTGGGGGGTCTCGTTTCAATTACCATATTACCCTTATTAATTTGTATTATCCACCCAATAGTTTTGATTTTTAGACAAGTAGCCCCCCGAGCTTTTAAGATGTGACATTTTATTCAAATTGAATCTTATCCACACATTTTTCAAGATTAAAGATCCAGATTTGTCCTCACGGTTCTTACTGAATTTTGGGTTTCTACACGATTATATATATATATATATATATATATATATATATATATATATATATATATATATATATATATATATATATATATATATATATATATATATATAAAGTAATCTCACCAATAGTTAGAAAATAGAAATGATCATAAATTGCAAATTATGATCAATTTTTTTCTGTTATTCATTAATACCTACTGTTTTTCGACTAATATCTTTCATAAGAATAGGAAAAGTTGGATAAATAATAATAAAAGATGAAGGGATATTCATTCTCCCAATCAATAACGTACATGAAGATGCAATGCCATGCCCGACTTTTCAATCAAATTGCTTTCTTTAATAATAATGGATGTGAGAGACGGGTCATCGTCTTCATTCATATATCCGCATTAAATCATTGCCATGGATGATGTTGGGACCTACTCGAGTGTCTTTTCTCGAATTAGGATTATGACTCTTTCTTCCTTTAATGATAACCACATTACAGATTAAATTTAATCCCTTGCATCAAGGAGAAGTACTAGGAAAATATTCCTTGAAAAACATAGTAAACATTCTCGTGTATCATGATTACAAATTAAAGATTTGAAGGCAAAAAACAACGATATTAAGATATGACAAATTAAAACGCTATGTAAGTTACGAAAATGTAACTATTTGTCCATTAAGCAATAACTTTTCATTCCTGTCCTTTCTTTATTTTAACTTCAGAACACAAGATAGCATGAGTTAGGAAGCATCATGTGAAATTCTTCACTGGTTGTTTTGATAGATCAACGGGATTGATGGATGTGGGAGTTGGACTCAGATGGACAAATTCACAGTAAGGACATTTATTGATCGATGTCAAGACCTTAGTAGTGGGAAAAGATGTTATTATCTGTAATTGAATGGTCCCAATTAAAGTTACTATGTTTTATTGAGGATCCTTTTGGATTGATTGCTTATAATAGTCAGCTCAGACAAAAGAGTACTCCACAAGTTTATTGATGTTTGAAGTCACAAAGTACAGATGAGCTAAAGACAAGTTGCAAAAATCTTGAAAATAGGTTACAAAATGGTGATATCTTAGACATCGATGGTGATGATTTATTCAACGAATTGAATTGTTACAAAAAAATTTGCCAGTTTGAACATAATACAGCTAACGAAATACTAAATTTCTTAAAAAGGATAAACACTTATTCATTTCTTGTTTAGCATACATAATATTGTTGACTGTTCCTATTACAGATGCTTCTGCATAGAAAAACTTTTTAAAACTAAAACTTCTAAAATCTTATTGCAATCTACCATGTCTCAAGAGAGATTAAATGATTTGGCTTTGATTTCGATAGAGAATGAGTTTCTTGTGAATATTGATTATGATAGTGTAATAGATGAATTTGCTTCTAAAAAATGCTAGAAGGTCGATGTTTAGAATATAGTAATTTACTGACTGTTTATCTTATTTTAGAAAGTTAGTTGTAATAGTTTCAAGTTAATATTAATGAATTTAAGAGCTATTTTATTATCAATCTTGAGTTTTGAATTTAACATTGAAGAATTTACTTAACAATATTTAAAAAATTTATGGGGCCACACTTTGGTTTTCGCACAGAGCCTCATAAACGTCAGGGCCGGGCCTGGGAACAACCATGGCTCAAGGGACCTTTTGTTCATGATTTCAGGCTCTAACCATCGAACCTTGGGACATTATTGTTCTTTTATTCACAAATGTTTGACTTAACTGGCCTCAGTAGCTCACGATCCAAAACCAGCAAAACGGGTCATCTCTTTCACCTGAATTTTCTATAAACATTGGCCTCAATTACAGAAAATAACGAAGCTCGAATTCGCCATTTTGATCACGATTTGAAGTAATAAAATTATATTTATGTATCTCCACCCCTTAAAAATAATCTGTCTCTAACCCATCTCTTTATAAATCATGTCCAATAGCAGGCTTTAAACAATGCCGAAACCACTAAACAACATTCTTCTATATTTATATTTTCAGTTCAATTTGGACACTGACGCTCAACCAAACGACATCACACGTACCTAAAACTTAATCAAGAATTAAATACGAGATGACGGCATAAACTTTACCTCAAATCATTGTCAAATCTGATTTCCTTCTGTCTCAATCCACCGTGAATTCTCCTTATTGGTATTATCATCGTCTATCTGTTTCTTTTTCAATGGGATTTCGATAGTATAGCACACACCAGTTTTTTAGAACTAAATGGATTTGAAGTTTTAAAAGCTTGAAACAGTTACAAGCAATTCAATCGACGCCGTTTCTTATTTCTTCATTAATTGCTATATTGCAAAGAAGTCCCATAGTCTCCTTGATTCGACTTTCTTCTCTTTTTTTATCGTATACATTCAATACTAACAAGAAGAAAACTTTTTACCAAGTCCATATGTAAATTGGTGACGTTATTACACAAATCATAGAGTTTAAGGGATGAAATATCTGATCTCTAAAGAAGATGGCTTTCAAGGATAACAATGATCCTTGTATGAATGTATCTCCAACTACAAAATTTTCCTAATTCAACGAATTAACTACCTGTAAAAGCAATGGTTCTAATAAATTTAATTAAATCGCGGTAAAAGTCAAGAGTATTTACACAAGTGATTGAACTCAAGTGTCAGATCTAGATTTGGGTAAGAATTGAGGGTAAATGTGTGAGTGGGAGTAGGACCCTAATGTTCTTGTTGTTTCTAGTCCGTTTCGCACCGATCCAAATTTGTTTCTAGTTTGAAAAAGTATTTGTAGTGCTAATTTTAATTTGTTAAAATTTCGTCAGACTTTGGAATTATTTTTATGTCATGTAACTTTCTTCGTCTTACAAATAAATTAATAAATTTGTCCCTATATCAGATACTATTTTTTAATTTGGTCAAGCCAAAGATAAATTTAAGAAAAAAAAAACGGTGGAAAACAACATATGAATTAGAAAGACTAAACTTAGTACGAAACTCTCGATTTTTTTAGAAAAAACAAAAAGCCTTTCAAAATGTAACTAGAAAAAGTGAAAGAATTTAGGGACCATTCTTTAAGTCTACTCATATTTTATCTTGTTATTATTAATAATTTTGATTTTGGAAATTAAGGTTTTTTACTTTGTTTTTATATAGTCATAGACATTTTAATAAATAATCATATCTTTCCATTAGTAATACGAAAATAAATGTTACAGAACTAACAACGAATACATAAAAGACAACATAATTTTACCACTTTACCTATTAAGTAATTTAACTTTTTAAAGATTTTTACTGATATAAGCAACTGTGTCTCGGCATAATTTTATTCAGATAAATAAGAATATATATATATATATATATATATATATATATATATATATATATATATATATATATATATATATATATATATATATATATATATATATATATATATATATATATATATATATATATATGCAAAAGTTCAACAAGTGACTAATATAAATCATGGTACCAAGGGACTAATCTCATCCACACGATTATATATTTTACGGTGGACGTGCATCTACCGGAAACCGGATTATAAAAAACCCACTTCGTGTTTTTCGTTTTTTTTAATTTTTAGGGCTTATTTTTTATCGAAAAAAAATCTGAATATATAGAAATTTATAACTTTTTATCCTCTACAAATAGAGATCCATATTGATACACAAAAAATGATTTTTTTCGAAATTTCTGCTAGTTGAGATTCACATTTGAATCTGAACTGTTATTCTGTCCAGTATTGACATACACAATTGCATATGATATTGTCATATGCATTTGAATACATTTTTGTGTGAATGTGAATGAAATTAACTTATGAATCATAGTATATTTATTATAAATGATTAAAATGTTGAATTGTTAAAAGTTTTCTAACTAAATTAATCATATTCATATTTCGGAGTATATTTAAAATACCATATGATATTGATATGCGAATCTGAGTAAATTGTTGTGTGAATGTAAATAATTTATATTGTGAATGAGAGTAAAATCATTATAAATTGTTAAAATGTTGAAGTAGTAAAAAACTGTTAAATAACTTCTCAATAATATATGATTTTGATATGTGAACATGAATAAGTTTTCGTGTAAATAACAGTAAATCCATTTGTGAATCAAGCATATTACTTATAAATGGTTATAACATTGAAATATTAAATGTTTTAAAAGTAAAATAATTACTTATATTCAAAATTTTACAGTTCAGATTCACATGTGAAACTGAACTGTTATTATGTTATTCTCTGTTGGCATTCACAATGACATATGATATTGTCAAGTGAATCTGAATAATTTTTGTGTGAATCTGAATGAAATTAACTTATGAATCATAGTAAATTCATTATAAATAATTAAAATGTTGAAGTGTTAAAAATTTCCTAAGTATTAACCATATTCATATTACAAATTATATTTAAAACACCATATGATATTGATATGTGCATCTGAGTAAATTTTTGTGTTAATGTAAGTAAATTCAATTGTGAATCAGAGTAAATTCGTTATAAATGGTTAAAATGTTGAAGTAGTAAAAAACTTATTATTAAATTCTCAATAGTATATGATATTGATATGTGAATATTGAAAGGTTTTATGCAAATCTATGAACTAAAACCCTAAGTTCACATGCAACCTATGAGGATCTATGTTTTCTACTATTGAACATATTAATATTTCCTAAAAGGCCACAAGAAAAATTACTAAAGAATAAAATCAGAAGACTAACCTTTTAACTGTTTCTTGCAAGCTAAGCAACGCAAGTGCCTTGCCTCAAATGAAGTCACACCCAAAACTAGGGTTTTCGAAAGTTCCAGAGAGAGGGAAGAGTGGAAAAAGTCGTGGCTTTTATGGTGCCTAGGGGTCTCTATTTATAGTTTCCAAGTGGCCACCAGATAAGCCTTTAGATATAAACCTTTTTGAATTCAAATAAGATAAACCTTTATCTATCAATTCAAATCTATTTATCCTAACATATAATAATCGAAATTATGGATAATCCCTCCATAATTTCGTTGCCTACTTAAACTACCATAATTGTCAGCTACTCAACTATTGAATAATTACAATTCAGCCTCTGCACCTTTAATTAATCAAATTAATCACCAAATTAATTCCAATTAATTCCAGATTAATTTCTAATTAATATATTATCACCATAATATATTAATAAACTATTTATTTTATTTCTATTGATTTATTAATCATATAATAAATCAATCTTTCTCTCTCCTGGATTTTCTGCTAAACCTCTAGCCATGAGGGCAACCCAAATGGACTTTGCTACTATCAATTAGGTAAATACAAATTATTAGTCATGGCTTAGACACCTAATCCAACAGTCTCCCACTTGGATAAGTCTATGACTATAATTACTAATTTAACCTCTAATTAATCAGCAAACTGTAGCTTCCTAGAAACTACTGCCGAACTCTGACCTAGTCAGTTCTGTCCATAGATAAGTGATCATATGATCCTTCGTCCAACAAGATATTTTTAGACACGAGACATGGATTGAGATCAATCTCTGTCCGATACTCTGTTTCCCGATTTCCGATTCTGCTTATGACTTTAGGACTTCTAATTGAACACATCAATTTAGTCCAGGCTGGCCAGCACTTTAGTCAACTTCAAAATCATCGAGAGGCCTACAGATATCTGTTTCCCATCAGGGTCAAGGAACTAATAAGCTTCGACTCATATGCTTATATCTTTTACTAGTCAAATCATTCACAACAACACGTTTTATAGCATCGAGTTACCGATGCGTTTTCATATTATCAATGAATAATTGCCTTGTAAATTATAACTCATATCTCTCCACTTCAAGATCATAGGATATTATCGTCTCAACATTGCTTGTGATATAATCCATGAAGCAATCTATTGAGCGTGGGTTTATCCAATACTCAAATCTCTATTTCTAAGTACTCATGAATGTTGTAGAAATCCTATTGCTATGTCTAACTCCTTAGACAGTCTATAGACCAATTCATGACAGTCTTGATTGGATACTTACTTCCCAAAGCATGAGCGGATGTGGACCTTTCTGAATAATCAAATTATTCGGGAAGTAAAACATGCGAAAGTGAAACATAAAGATTTGACTGGCAGCTACTCCTGCTTATTACAAGGTCATAGTATCTAATAAGCTAATAACAAGGTCATAGTATCTAACTAAACTCTAAAACTGCATGAGCTTCAGATCTAATCCGAATGTGCTAATAACAAGGTCATAGTATCTAACTAAACTCCAAAACTGCATGAGCTTCAGATCCAATCCGATTGTGCTCCTTTGCAACAAAAATCCCGCATCCTACCTAGTCCATGCATACAGAGCAAATGTGATAAACACATCCTGTATCAAGGAATTAAGGATCAGGAGTTCTGAGTTTTAAGATATTCCTGAGTTGCTAAACCGTTCGGCTTTGGAGCATTTTTCCAATCTTTCTGTGACTGTGTCCCACATTGTGGATTCCCAGTTTGATACATCGAACAATCGGTCCAGAAGATATGGATCATTTCTTGATGCCCCTTAATACTGGACTCATTCATGAAGCAGTTGAATCAATGGAACTATGCTTCTCCATGAACGACTCATACAGAGTCGACATTGAATGCATTTCCATGATTGTCTTAATCTAGTTACCCTTTCTGTTCATCTGGATTAACAGATCAGCGAGTCGAGCTAATGCTTAACTCCCGATCAGAAGGGGTGACCTAATATTATACAGTTTGCCCATGTATCCCTCAATCATGAGAACATGCAAATTAGTGCTACTTCCTTCTAGCTTGCAACTTCATGCTCTTTGAATATCCTAGTTCGTTCCTTTTTCAACAAGTTCTCGGAACCTTTCCTCAACCAGCTGTGCTAACTTATCTGACCCCAGGAATTCTAAATCCCTGTCGAACTCAGGGTCAATGATAAATAGCATGAGGCAACGAACTTCCTTTGACTTAATAGTGAAGGGGTCATGCTCATCACAAGCTACTATGCGATGCCATGCTTTGGTAGAACAAGGAGCGGACACTCAGTCAGATATGGTTTACCAGCAAAACTAAGAATCATTCTCTAATTGCAAAGCCATATCACATAGCCAAGGCCAGTCAGCCTTACCATATTGAACAGGTGCTTTCTGAGACTCTCAGAAATGAGTGAAGGAGGAGAATTGACACTATCTTTAGACATCTATAAATATTGAATTAGTTTAATTTTAATCATTTTTAAACAATTACCTAATATATTATTTAAAGAGCTAGGATCCAAAATACCCCAACTATGGTGTGAAGAGGGATGCCGTAATCACAAATGGTCATTAAGGTAGATAAACATTTATCAATTTCAGTCTTATGAAATTCGTAGATCTGTTGAGATTCATTGAACTATTCAATGGCATGTTTAATCTCGGATATGCTCCACTGTTTGTGACTGGGATGTCGAGGATCACAAACTGGATGTGAATAACCATGCAAATATGCTCGGTAACCTCAATGTCATTTTCATCTCTAATTGATGTGCCGATTAACCACACACGCTCCATCAACAATGATAAATCATGAGAAACCCATTACCACTCTTTATGAGCCCCTATTAGTGTGCCGGTTACCCACACACGCTCCACTAATGTCTCATAAAGTGTAATGTGCAATTTCATGGGTTAGCATCTTTTCACATTTTTCCTAAAGTAACTTTCATTAATAACATTATACTTTTAATGAGATTAAGTTGTTCTATCAAACCCGTTCGGCTAACGACCCTCCACTGATCAAGAGAGCGGTGGGTGAGAGTGGACACCCATTCAACCGCCATTTTATAGGCAGTTTCCTTATACCTTCCTTATAGACCAGCTTCGTGAATGATGCATATTATTGATTTGACTGACCAATTATCTTATACATATAATATTAACTTTTAATTATAATATATATAAGATGTATTTTAAACCTTTTAAAATATTCCTAGTTTATCTTTTAGTTTATTGGAAATTTAAACTATTAAATTTAAAATTAAATTAAAACTTTAAAAGATTTAATTCATCTTTTAACTAAACAATTAATTAAATTAATTAAATCCAAATATTTTAGACTTTTAAAATATTCCTAGTTTTATTTTTTAATTTTTCGAAATTTAAAACTATTAAATTTAAAATTAAATTAAACCATTAATTATCTTTTAATTAAACAATTAATTAAATTAATTAAAACTAGATAGGTATCACAAATTAATCCAATTAATTTAAACCTATCCTAAACCCCCTAATTTTCGAAATTAACAAATAATGGGTTTAAGGTTATCTATTTAAATAATTAAAGTTACCAAAAATAGAAAGCCTTCTAAAACCCTAAGGAGAAAATCAAAAATCATAGAGGGGAGGGGCTAGGGTTTCCAAAACCCTAACCCTAAAATCGATTAGGCTAAATTAGGGTTTATAAGCTTTAAACCCTAATTTTTTAGGAAAACAATTATAGCAATTCAACAAGAAAACAACCAAAAAACTCTGATACCACTAAAAGGTTTTATGCAAATCTATGAACTAAAACCCTAAGTTCACATGCAACCTATGAGGATCTATGTTTTCTACTATTGAACATATAAATATTTCCTAAAAGGCCACAAGAAAAATTACTAAAGAATAAAATCAGAAAACTAACCTTTTAACTGTTTCTTGCAAGCTAAGCAACGCAAGTGCCTTGCCTCAAATGAAGTCACACCCAAAACTAGGGTTTTCGAAAGTTCCAGAAAGAGGGAAGAGTGGAAAAATTCGTGGCTTTTATGGTGCCTAGGGGTCTCTATTTATAGTTTCCAAGTGGCCACTATATAAGCCTTTACAGATAAACCTTTTTGAATTCAAATAAAATAAACCTTTATATATCAATTCAAATCTATTTATCCTAACATATAATAATCGAAATTATGGATAATCCCTCCATAATTTCGTTGCCCACTTAAACTACCATAATTGTCACTTACTCAACTATTGAATAATTACAATTCAGCCCCTGCACCTTTAATTAATCAAATTAATCACCAAATTAATTCCAATTAATTCCAGATTAATTTCTAATTAATTAATATAATTTCTAATTAATATATTATCACCATAATATATTAATAAACTATTTATTTTATTTCTATTGATTTATTAAGCAAATAATAAATCAATCTTTCTCTCTCCTGGATTTTCTGCTAAACCTCTAGCCATGAGGGCAACCCAAATGGACTTTGCTACTATCAATTAGGTAAATACAAATTATTAGTTATGGCTTAGACACCTAATCCAACAAATATAAGTAAATGTTCGTGTATATATAAGTAAATCCACTTGTGAATCAAGTACATTACTCATAAATGGTTATAATATTGAAGTAGTAAAAGTTTTAAAAGTAAAATAATTACTCATATTCAAATTTTTACAGTTCAGATTCACATGTGAATCTAGACGAGTTGTACTTATAAAAAAAATTTATTTTTTATATATCAATATGGATGTCTATTTGTAGAGGACAAAAAAATTATAAATTTTGGTATATTCGGTTTTTATTTTTGAAAAAGAATAATGTCAAAAAATAAAAAAACCAAAAAAATGAGGTGGGTTTTTTATTATAATCATCTACATGTGCGTCGACGTAAGAAATTTACAACCTATTTTTTGGTCGTTGATGATTTTGATTCCGACGATCGAGATTAGTCCCTTGGTACCATAGATAATTTTAGTCCCTTATTGAACCCAACCATATATATATATATATATATATATATATATATATATATATATATATATATATATATATATATATATATATATATATATATATATATATATATATATATATATATATATATATATATATATATATATATATATATATATATATATATATATATATATATAAGGAAGGGTTCAAATGAGAATCATTAAAAAATTGAGAACCATGAGAACCAATCTTAGCACATCATTAAAAAAATGGATGGCCCTGATTAAATTGGATAAAATCCCGTTTTTTTGTCTTTTTGGGTAAAAAAAAGGCAAAATCGTCATTTTCACAACGTAATACATTTCATTCATACATTCATTCACAGTTTAAATACTCATTCATACACAGATTCACAGTTTAATACACTTACTTTTACACAATTTCTAACGGTGATAGGAAGGAGCGACAAGGGGAGAGAGGAGCTGGTGGTAGAGCTGCCATCAGTGGTGGTGGTGGTAACAAGTTTAATGCACACATTCACAGTTAAATATAACAAAACATTCAAATTTTATACAAACATTCACAGTTTAATACGCATATTCACAGTTTAAAATACATATTTGCAGTTTAATATAAGCATTCAAAGTATAGAAATTCATAGAGGCATTTCATCAAACACCTGGTGTGCGGTTGTGGATCAGATCAGATGTGGTGGTGCTGGAACATATTCGATGTGCTTATGGTTTCCGACATCGACGGGAGATGGAGGAGATGGCGGTGGTGCATCGGACGATGACTGTGGTGTAAATCGACCACCGGACCTCTTTTTTGCTGGCTTTTTGCAACTCAGGTGGTAGATCTGAGGCCACGTCCCTGGTTGTGATTCATTGTCGGAACTCCTTTCATCTCGCTGAAACTCCTTCTCTAATGGTATGTAACAACGGTGGTTGCTGAAATCGTAGATCTGGAGGTGGAGATTGTAGATCTGGAGACGAAAATCCTAGATCTAAAGGTGGAAATCACAGATCTAGTGTCGGAAATTGTAGATCTGAACGTCGGAGTAGAGTTTCATGAAGAAGACGATGACGAAATAGGGAGGAGACGGTGGAGGAGCCTATTTCGACAATGGCGGCGGCAGCGACAGGTGTTGGAGGCGGCGTCAGGTGGCGGTGGTTGCAGGCGACAACTGGCGGCCGGTGGTGGCTGTGGTGTTGGGGTATGAATGTGTGTTCTTGGAAAGTTGAGAGAGTTTTTGAGTGGAAGATGTTTTAATCTGATTTTTAGATGTATGGTGTGTGTTTTTATGTTAAGACTCTCAAATGACCATTGTGTTCTTAGGAACCTATTTATTTAAAGGGTAAATTGCATAAAAGTCATTAACTTTTCCAATTTTCTCGATTTTGACATTGCATTTTTAATTGTTACAATTAAGTCGTTATGTTTTCCAAAAAATTGCAAAAATGACCATATGACAGGATGGCAATAGTTACCAGGTCATATGGTTAGATTTGCAATTTTTCAAAATACCTAATGACTTAATAGCAAAAATAAAAAACATAGTGTCAAAATCTAAAAATCTTGAAAAGTTAACGACTTTTATGCAATTTACCCTATGCAATTTATACAACTTAATCATTTTACATGCCTCATACGTGTCCAAAAAAGTAAATTTGTTGTTACATTGGTTTTGTTTATTTTTAAGATAGTATGTTATTTACTATTACGATTTTGTATTTTGATAAATATAATTGATTATGAGAATGTCACCGATACTAAAATCAAATTCACTACTATGATTGGAATCGTTATTCAAAATATTATGACGTCAATTGTCTCTCTATTGTCTCCCAAATCATTCAACACATTAAAAAAATAATATGATATTAAAAAATAATTAATTTTGAAATTGAATGATAACAATTAATTTTGAAATTAAATGATAATTAAACTGATCATTAAGGAGTTAGAAACGTTTCAAACCAATTAGTTTTTTTAAGAAATTTAAAATTATGAGAAAATGACATGTGGCAAAATGAATGTGGTGATGACATGTGGCTTTGAGTTACTTATTTACTAGGATAGGATATATATATATATATATATATATATATATATATATATATATATATATATATATATATATATATATATATATATATATATATATATATATATATATATATATATATATATATATATATATATATATATATATATATCTTCAATAATAAAAGAAAGCTTTAGATGCCACATGGCACTTTTTTAAAGCTCCATTTGCCATGTGTCATGCTCTAAAAGCTACAACAATTTGTTTTACCGCCTAAAGTAATTCTATTCACGTTGATTAGTTCCTAAAATCAAGGAATTAAAATTATATTATCTCAAAAAATCAGCAATAACTCCTCTTTAAATGGCCGATCTTCTCTCCATAACTTACGTTTGAAATTATGATGTCGAATCTCGCCTAAGAGGATCTCCATATAAACGGCATCGATAATAACTCCTTCTAAAATAGCCGATCTTCTCTCCATAACTTACAGTTGAATTGTGATTTCGAATCTCGCCTATGAGGATCTCCATATAAACTACATCGATTTGATGAGTAAACATGAAGGCTTGGTTCAATGGAGATCTCCTCTAGTTAGCATTCTTTCTACCACGAGAAAACTCTCCTTCTCCTCTTCAAAACCCTAGCCGCCACACCGCCGCTCTTTCTATTCTCATTTCTGGCATAAATAAGTCGAATTGGCAGATAAGTGACCATCACCGTACGCTTTCTTTAAGCTTCTCCTCTTATTCTCATTTTTGTCATTTAGAGTTTTTTAAGTGCTTGTGTTTGTGGTTATATGTGTTTGAAACTGTTCATCTTAAATTGCCGTTTCCAAATCTACATATTAATTGGATAGCCTTATCAGTAGTTCATAACCATATTAAAAAATTCATAATATATATCTTTTGGTTCCTTTTTTGACAGCTTGATTTCTTAAGTTCATGACACTGGACAGAGGCGGCTAAACTAATACACAGTCGTTTTCTTCATTAAATTTATATAGGGCAGGTGGGTTTGGACGTGTTCACAAGGGTCCATTGATGATAAACTTAAGCATGGATGTATGGTTTGTGGTTGGGCTCCTTGAATTGGAAGATACAGATCTATCCGGATTCATCAATGCTCTGATGATAATTTCACCAGGTTGGTTGCTAATTTAACTAACGTGTTTAGAAATAACAACCTACTTTTACAAGTTTACATATTTGGTTTTATGGTTTTTTGGTTACAGACTTAGCAACCTACTTTAACCTTTGTAACATCAAGTCTCTGCCTTACTAGGTTTGAAAGGTTAAAGTTTGTTGCCTGATTAGGTATGTGTCTGATGTTTTTGGTTAAACTATTCAAAGTCTGTTTCCTTTGAGGAACTACTTTTGTTTTTTGTTTTAAAAATATCGAAGTTCAATGCATATCATGGTGTCAGCATGTTGTTGTTGGTTTTTGTAATGTTTTGGTCATTGTTCAAAGTATTGACTATATTTTTCAGACCAAATTTTCAAAAAGTAGTTATTCGTAGGGACTAAAAGTAGTCACTTTACTCAAAAATGGACCAAAAACATTACACGAATATCAAATAAGGACCAATTTTGCAAAAAGAATAAAAATGGGATCAAACTTGCAAAAAATGTTATTTACTCTAATTTCAGTTATCATTTATTCAATTTATTCAATCTCCCGTTTGTTTAGCTGCTTTAGTTTTATCCTGAATGTATGCAACCCTTTTATTTGTAATTGTTTCTTCATGAGCTCCGGTACATGGCTTTTTCAAGTTGGCTTTTTATTGCCTCCACCAGTTCGCTGTTGTGGAATATGCCTTCAAAAGGGCTGCTTCAACAATGGCTAGCTAAAACTTTCAACAATGGCATGTAATAGCTTTATTGTCAACAATGGAATGCAAACCAATTTCCTATAAATAGGTTAGGAAATCATTTATACAAAACACACCAAAAACCATATATTCTCTTGTAAATACATAAGAGTTTTATAAACTCTTTGTATTTTTATATTTCTCAAAACATTTTGTAAACACCACAAAATATAGTGAATTGGTTCTCGGCTTCCTCCGCCCGTGGTTTTTCCCGATTTGGGTTTTCCACGTAAATCCCTGTGTCTGTATTTTATTTATTTCATTCGTATTTTCATTGTGATTATTACCGTTTGATAATTTTGATCCTATTCCGCATTGAGCCAATATTGTCTAAAGTCAATTCGGATCCGTCGTATTTTACAACAATTGGTATCATAGTGTCCGGGTTTTAATATTAGCTTGTTGGGATCATTTTATCAAGTAATTAATCATGTCTTTGGTGAAATACGATATTCCGCTGCTGGATCGGAATACCCGATTTCCGCTGTGGCAAGTAAAGATGAGAGATATTCTCATTCAGATGGATTTACATAAGGCGCTCTTGGGCTTCGAAAGGATGCCCGCTACATGGACCAAAGAAGAAAAGGAGATGAAAGATCTGAAGGCTTTATCTCAAATTCGTTTGCACTTGTCAAACGATGTTTTACAAGATGTTCTAAAAGAAACGTCGGCGGCTGCTTTGTGGCTGAAGTTGGAGCAGTTATTGATGACAAAGAGCTTACCGAACAAGTTGCATCCAAAGCAACGGTTGTTCAATCTCAAGATGATTGAAGGAGGCTCATTAGCTGAACATTTATCCACATTCAAAGAGTTAATAAATAACTTGGAGAATATGGATGTTCAGTATGAAGATGAAGACTTAGCTTTATTTTTGCTGTCATCGTTGCCCGAATCCTACAGCCATTTTCGTGATACGATCATCTACAGCCGTGAAACTCTTGTTTTAGATGAAGTCTTTATAGCTTTGGATTCTAAAGAGAAGATGAAGCATATTACCGGTGGTGGTTCAAGTGATGCTAAAGCCGAAGGTTTGAATGCCAGAGGAAGAACAATAGAGAGAAGTAGAACTTCTCAATCTTCCAACAGAACCAGATCCAAGTCAAAAGGAAAACGAAAGTTTTGCAACTATTGTCATAAGAAGAGACATGTGCTTGAAGAATGTTTCAAGTTGAAGAATAAAGAAAAAGAGAAGGCGGCAGCAAATGGTAAACAAGCTAGCACTTCGGGTGAAGCCGATGTAGCAGAGGTCGAATGTATTGGAGAACTCTTGACAGTTTATTCAGATAAACTGGATTCCACTCGTGATTGGATACTCGACTCTGGTTGTACTTTTCATATGTGTCACAACAAAAGTTGGTTTTACACATTTGAAAAGGTTAACTAGGGCTATGTGTTGATGGGTAACAATTCTACATGTCCAGTTCTTGGACATGGTTCAGTCAGAATCCGTATGTTTGATGGCGTTATCCGAACCATTGGGGATGTTAGATATGTCCCTGACCTCAGAAGAAACTTGTTATCTCTCAGTTCCTTTGATAAAACTGAGATTGTTGATTTGGATTTCTCAGGGTGTTCAAAGATGGTTCCGACAAACTGAGAGCCAGTCGAAAAACCTCAGACCTCTACTTTCTTGACGGGCAAACAATTTCGAGTGATGCTGCTGTTGTTTCAAAGTCTCTTTCTGATCCAGATCAGTCCCGTCTTTGGCACCTTCGACTCGGCCATATGAGTTTTCAAGGCATGTCAGAATTGAGTCGAAGAGGTTTACTTGGTCAACAAAAGATTGTTGATTTGGATTTCTGAGAAGACTGTGTATATGGCAAGGAAAAACGAGTGAGGTTTGCAAGTGGTATCCATACAACGAAAGGACCACTTGACTATGTCCACTCGGATTTATGGGGACCAGCTCGAGTTGCTTCTAAAGGTGGAGCTAACTATATGCTCACTATCATTGACGATTTCTCCAGGAAGGTATGGTGTTTCTTCTTAAAACATAAGGGAGACGTTTTCTCTACCTTCAGAGACTGGAAAGTTCAGGTTGAAAAGCAATCAGGATTGGTGGTAAAGTATCTTCGTACGGATAATGGACTAGAGTTTTGCTCAGAAGAGTTTAATGCCTATTGTCGAATGGAAGGCATTACTCGACATCGCACGGTAGTCCATACGCCTCAACAAAATGGTGTAGCCGAAAGGATGAATCGCACCATTATGGAGAAGGTCAGATGTATGCTTTCAAATTCTAAATTGCCAAAGTCCTTTTGGGCGGAGGCTGCTTCTACTGCTTGCTATGTTATCAACCGATCACCGTCACGAGCAATCGAGAAGAAAACTCCGTATGAGTTATGGTCCGGGAAACCTGCCGATTATACACATCTGAAACCTTTCGGATGTCCAGCTTATGCACGAGTTGACAATGGGAAGTTAGAACCGAGAGCACTTAAATGTGTCTTTCTTGGTTATAATCCAGGAGTTAAAGGTTACAAGTTATGGAGCAATGATCTAAATAAAATCATCATCTCAAGAGATGTTACTTTTGACGAGTCTGCTATGATTCATCAAACTTCCGACTCTACAGAAGATACAATCGCATCATCAAAAGCAAATGAAGAGAAAGCTTAAATGGAGGTGGAGTTTCCTACTTCACCTGTCACCATTCCGAGTCCAGTTGAGCAACAAGAGTCTTCCTCGCCAAATGAGCATGTCGTTGTTGAAGATACAATAATTTCACAACCACAAGCTACTACTCGAAGCATTGCAAGAGATAGGCTGAGAAGACAAATTGTTCCTCCAAAGAGGTATGCTGAAGCTGAACTTGTTGCTTATGCTTTTATTGTTGCTAATGATATTGAGTCGGAAATGGAGCCTCTAAATTATGATGAGGCTATCAAATCTAAAGACTCAAGTGATTGGATGATTGCTATGCATAATGAGATGGAATCCTTGCAAAGAAATGGTACTTGGGATTTAGTTCCTATTCCAAAAGGGAAAAGGCCAGTTAAATGCAAGTGGGTCTACAAGCTCAAAGAACCTGTTAACCCGAATGAGAAGCCAAGATATAAAGCTCGGTTGGTAGCTAAAGGCTATAGTCAAATTCCAGGCGTTGACTATAATGACATCTATTCCCCAGTAGTAAAACATACTTCTATTCGTGCATTGTTGGGGTTAGTTGCTTCAAATGATTATGAGTTGGAGCAACTAGATGTTACTACAGCTTTCCTAAATGGTGAGCTTGAGAAAGAGATTTTCATGCAACAACCTGAAGGTTTTGTAGTTCCTGGCAAGGAGGACTACGTATGTAAATTGAAGAAATCTCTCTACGGCCTCAAGCAGTCTCCTAGACAATGGTACAAGAGGTTCGATTCTTTCATGACCAGTCACAAATTCAGCAGGTGCACCTATGATAGCTGCGTTTATTTCAAGAAAGGTGACGATGGTTCAAAGATCTACTTACTCTTGTACGTGGATGACATGTTGATTGCAGCAAAAGATATGAAGGAGATTCAGAAGTTAAAAGACCAGTTGAAAGCTGATTTTGAAATGAAGGACTTAGGAGCTGCTAAGAAAATTTTAGGTATGGAAATTGTTCGTGACAGGAAGTCTAGGATCTTGCATCTTTCTCAAAAAGGTTACATTGAGCAAGTCCTAAGACGTTTTAATATGCATGAAGCAAAGCCTGTCAACACACCTTTTGCAGCTCATTTCAAGTTATCATCCGCTTTAAGTCCTACTACTGAGACTGATATGGAGTACATGGCACGTGTACCATATTCTAATGCTGTTGGATCTTTGATGTATGCTATGATCTGCACACGCCCTGATTTGGCTTATACAGTTAGCATGGTTAGTAGATATATGGCGAACCCGGGAAGAGAACACTGGAAAGCAGTACAGTGGATCTTACGTTATCTACGTGGTACGTCTTCTATGTGTCTACGCTATGGACAATATAACACTGGGGTGGTTGGATATGTTGATTCAGATTTTGGCAAAGACTTGGATAAACGAAGATCCATTACAGGGTATGTGTTTACACTGAACGATTGTGCTATTAGTTGGAAAGCCCAGTTACAGTCTACAGTTGCACTGTCTTCTACAGAGGCAGAGTATATGGCGATTACAGAAGCAGTTAAGGAAGATATTTGGTTGAAGGGATTATTTAGAGAACTCGATGATAGAATAAAGGTTACCACAGTATTATGTGATAATCAAAGTGCTATCTTCTTGAGTAAAGATCAAATGTTTCATGACCGTACAAAGCACATTGATATTCGTTATCATTTTGTGCGTGATATCATTGAAAAAGGTGATTGTGTCATAGAAAAGATCGATACAGATTATAATCCCGCTGATGTGTTCACTAAGAGTCTTCCAATATCCAAGTTCAAACTATGTTTGGACTTAATGGGTATTTCTGATCGCAGTTGAGCCTGATTAGGCTCGTGGTGGAGGAAGTATTTCATTTTTCAGGATCAATTTTTCTCTATATGGTGATTGCAATTTCTTATGGAGTTTTGAAGTTTGAAGAGTTGTTGGTTTTAGCAAATGGGTATACAAGTTTTGTTCCATTTTGAAGTCAAGGTGGAGATTGTGGAATATGCCTTCAAAAGGGCTGCTTCAACAATGGCTAGCTAAAACTTTCAACAATGGCATGTAATAGCTTTATTGTCAACAATGGAATGCAAACCAATTTCCTATAAATAGGTTAGGAAATCATTTATACAAAACACACCAAAAACCATATCTTCTCTTGTAAATACATAAGAGTTTTATAAACTCTTTGTATTTTTATATTTCTCCAAACATTTTGTAAACACCACAAAATATAGTGAATTGGTTCTCGGCTTCCTCCGCCCGTGGTTTTTCCCGATTTGGGTTTTCCACGTAAATCCCTGTGTCTCTATTTTATTTATTTCATTCGTATTTTCGTTGTGATTATTACCGTTTGATAATTTTGATCCTATTCCGTATTGAGCTAATATTGTCTAAAGTCAATTCGGATCCGTCGTATTTTACAACAGCTGTAAATATCAATGTGAGGCTTTCACATAAACTCATGAAAGACTTTTTGCTGGTAAGATGCCTCAGACTTCTATTTTCTTGAATTGGCATGTACCCTAATTTGGTAAAGTACATATACTTTTTCTTTTATTTTTTATACATGTTTTATGTTTACTTTTTATTTTTATTTCATTATTATTTTGCAGATAGATGGTTCTACTCTTGAGACTTCACTGGTGGTTTTGGAGCAAGGCCATTGGATTTACATCGTATGATAACAATTGAAACATATTTTTGTTATTCTAAACTGTTCACTAGATTCATAAAAATGGTAGTCCAAACTTCTCTTTATTCTTTCTGGAAAAGGCCCCTTCAAACATGTTTTGCCTATGAGCTTGACTCTTTCCATAATGTAGAATTTAATAAGAAAATTTTCTTTATATTTGTTTCTTAAAATTTAGAATTGTAAAGTTTATGCTTGATTTCGCCTAAAGTTTCTTAAATTTACCTGGGATATGCAGTTTATGTAGATGGATGCTTGCTTCTGGAGTAATTTCACGATTCATTAATATTACAAATTTCACGATTCATTAATATTACAAATTACACCAAGTTTATTGAGAGTGTGGTCATACTTCATCTCCATCAAACAATGCAGATATCATTATATTTAGTTGCAAGCTTAACTACGTGGTTTAATGCATCAACTGATGAAATCATTCCCCACCTTCCCAGAAAACTCCGATTTTGTTTATGATGATGTGTAATTCATGTTTAAAAGTAGTTCTAAACATGTTAATTTTCTTGATTTATGCTCTACTAAATTTGTTTAAAAGTAGTTTCAAAAATGTTCATTTTCTTATACAATCGTGTGTCTACAATAAAATTTTTATTAATTGATGTTTAAATATATTTATATGTTTTTTAAACATGAAACTATTAATTAAACTACGAGTATTAAAAGGTTTTTGTGAACATGAAACTTAAAAGGACCATATTGTCATTATAGTTATTATTTATATTTGAAGTGCTACAAACCATTTACTACTTAAAAATACATTAAAAACGGCATTTTTAAGCATTACACTTGGGTTTGAAAAACGATTAATTAAGCGGTATAAATTATTCAATTATTCGAAATTTGGGTAGCGTTATTTTAAACAATTACATTAAATTCAAAGGATGACACAAGAGAAATATAAATGGTCTTCTCTCGAGTGATCGCCGTCCCCTGCATTTATCGTCCACCGAATTACGCTGGTTCTAGGCAAAAAATTATTTTAATTTACACAATGGTTCCAACGGATGAAATAACACATCTCACAAACACAAATGTGTTATCCTTAATTAAGAACTATGTTGCTATGAATATCAAAAAGTATGTTGTTATAATGCTATTCTCGACTCTTTAATAAAATTTTGCAAAATGTACTATTATTGGTATTATATTTTTCTCTGTTCTTATTCATGTGTAAAGTAGTAATTATTATATAAGACCTTTTAATTCCTAACCGTGTAATACACGGGTTTATAATCTAGTATATATATATATATATATATATATATATATATATATATATATATATATATATATATATATATATATATATATATATATATATATATATATATATATATATATATATATATATATATATATATATATATATATATATAGACTTAGGATCTTTTGAAAACCAACTTCACCCCGAGAACCCGAGAACTCCAAACCGATATTCTTTTCAAAAATCCGACCACATAGGCCTCTAAAACGCTTAAATTGGTGCCGGGGCGCTGAAATTTTTTTCGAAAAAACGACTTTTTTTTTTTGAAAAAAATTTGCACATGTGAAAAAATTTTTTTTGCACATGTGCAAACTTTTTTATATGTACACTTTTTTTCAAGTTTTTTATGGATATCTTTCTAACATATATTTAAAACGTTCTGTAAAAAAAAATTTGAAAAAAATTGTACGTATAAAAAGTTTGCACATGTGCAAATTTTTGTTTTTGCACATGTGCAAATTTTTTCCAAAAAAAAAAGTCGTTTTTTTTCGGAATTTTTTTTTCGAAAATGCTTAAATATGTGCGTTTTAGAGGCCTATGTGGTTGTTTTTTTGAAAAAAATATCGGTTTGGGAGTTCTCGGATTCTCGGGGGACTTGTGGTTCTCAAAATCTCCTAACTATATATATATATATATATATATATATATATATATATATATATATATATATATATATATATATATATATATATATATATATATATATATATATATATATATATATATATATATATATATATATATATATATATATATAGGGTTAAGTTATATTGCGGACAACAATTATCGTGAGACCGTGCGGACACTGCTATTTTGTGAGAAATAACGAATAGAATATCTTGTTTGTGGTAATGTGAATACGAAACAAACATATTCTCATAGAATTATTGTCATTAAATCATTTATACGGGTTATATGAATTTTTATGATTATCATTCTGTCAGAATGAGAATAAGCGAATCAGAATGTGTGAAACACTAGAACGAATGATAATGATTGAAAAATACATTATAATAGCAATAATTCAATGAGAATATATTTGTTTAGTATTAAAATTACCAATAAAAACATATTCTAATCGTCATTTCTCACAGAATAACACTGTCCACACGGTCTCACAATAAGGGGCTGTTTGTTTTTTCTTTGCAGATCTTTCTAGCCACTTTTGTCTGCGCCACGCAGACGGCACGCAGACATGGACCTTCGTAGAGTGTTTGTTTTTTCGAAGACTGCAGACCTAAAAAGGTCTGCGCGTCCTCTTTTTGGGGCAGACATGGACGAATGTCTTCAAGGGTCTGCAGAGGTCTTCTAGTAATAAATTAATACAATTTTAACAAAAAAAAAAATACGCATATCGTTTTCTCCTCCAACCGGTCTCTCGTTTTCTCTTCCTTGCGTCGTCGACCAAACCGCTGCCGCCGACCATCTTCGATTTAAAAAAAAAAAAAGAAATACGCATATATGTTTTTAAAAACACTTTGATTTTTTTTACTAATAGTTGCGATTTTTTTTCAACATTACTTTTCGAAGTAAATAATATTTATTTTTCTAAGCTTTTAAACAAAATAAAGATAAATTTGTAAAACTTTTAAAAAAATGTCACAAACTTAAAAAAGGACATGTTTGCTTTGATATTTAAATTCGTTAATATCATATAATAGACGCTTTTTTATTATAAATCATACTTATAAACTATTTGAAACCTACAAATATATTTTAATATTAGAACTTTGGTTCACAATCTTACGTAAATTTTTAGCTTTACAAACTATTTGTAAATCCAACTTTGGTTACGTAATTTTTATTCTTTATTATTTAAAATAAATAAATGTTTGCTTTGATCCTTAAATTCGTTAATATCATAAATTGAACGTACTCATGTGTTTTACTTAAAAAAATTATTTAAATTTCAGTTTATTTTCACAACCTGCAGACTTTAAAAAACAAACAGTCTTCTTCTTGCAGTCTGCAGATATTTAGTCCACCTCTTCTCTGTAGATGCTCTGCAGATGTGGTCCGCAGACTGCAGACTTTTTCCCTCTTAAAAACAAACAGCACCTAACTGTTGTCCGTAATATAACCTAGTTATATATATATATATATATATATATATATATATATATATATATATATATATATATATATATATATATATATATATATATATATATATATATATATATATATATATATATATATATATATATATATATAGAGAGAGAGAGAGAGAGAGAGAGAGAGAGAGATATACGGTGGTTTTACTTTTTTTTTTTTTTTGAACATCAAAGCTTCATTAGAAAACTAAACAGATTGAGCCAGGGGCTCAATTAAGAAGCGTACAAAGCAGAAATAGGAGACATACACCAAATAGTCCAATCTAACAATAAACTAGCTCTAGCATTAACCCAATTAAAAGAACAGACACATGTGTCATCTAACAAATGCTTTATAGAGAACTTTTGATTCCTAAACACAGCCCCGTTTCTGGCAATCCAGATGCTCCAAATCAGCGAGTAAACCAGCGATAGCCTCAATTTTTTAACTTTCTTGTCTCTCAAACCATCATTAAGAAGCGAAATAAGATCGACACCAGACTTAGGCTTGTTGGGCAGCAACGAGGACCAATTACCAAAAAGATCCCAAATAACGGACACCTCCTTACAGCAGAAAAACAGATGGTCCGTAGTCTCTTCCGAATCACGACACAACGGACAAAGATTAGAGCTAATTGAGATGTTTCTTTTCGCCAAATTATCAAAAGTCGGAATCCTATCAAGAACAACTTTCCAAACCAGACAGTTGACTTTCAGAGGTAACCAATTAACCCATTTAAAATTAGAGTTTGGACTGATCACACCATTACTATTGAGAAGGAGCTCTCTAACATGCTTCACAGAGAATCCATCCCCTCCACCATTCCAACACCAAGAATCAGCCCCATCTCCAAGTTTGAAATCAGTAAGCGCTTTCACTAGATCATTAAATTGTCTAGTTTCACACCCATTTCTCAAATGGCTCTTCCAGTTCCAATTTAAATTGAGATCATTTTCACCCCTACGAGTAACTCTGTTAGCAACAAGGCAGTCCTTGTCAACCTCCTTCGAGTACAAATTAGGAAACATATCTTTAAAAGCAACTTCTCCACACCAAGAGTCTTTCCAAAAGAAAGTTCTGTCACCAATGCCAACCTTTCTCTTGAACAACTTGTCAAGACAAACTCCTTTTCTTTCGAAATCCATATCAATACCAGCAATCTCATACCACACTCCTTTGAGAGAACTTCTAGCAATCGCCTTTCCATCAATGAGCTTGAGCTTGTGAATAGCTCTGATACAGGAAGACCAAAGAGCATTGTGTTGTGTCTTGTATTTGGTCCTAATAAATATCAAAAGTGGCGATTTGCATTTGACTTGCCGATAGAAAACAAGAGTCATGCCATCGTTATTCATGTCCGTTAATTATATGCTGTTAATACATGACGGAAAAGATTGTATGAATAGGATGAAATTACGAAGTAGAGATAATAATTTGTCATGTAGAACTTGAGTAGGAAGGTTTTGAGCGAGGAGAGGAAAAGTCGTCAAAACGTCATGGGTTGACCATGTCTTTCCATTAAGTTTACGAAACTGATCGTTGTTTGGACTTCATGCAGGATTTTATGCCTGCAAACATTTCACATGTACATGGAATCGCCTTCCACAAAATTTGTATATTTCTTAAACTCAATCATATTACTTCCAATATTTCTATCTTGTATGCCTTACATGATTGCTTTACATATTAAAATACCATAGCCACAACCTCAAGATGTTATACAATGATTATGTTTCATTAAAATGGCAAGCCATTTCTTTCAAAATTTCGACTTGCAGAACTAACGCCTACAAGATTCCCAAGAACGTACAGATTAAAAATAGTGCCTTTAGCCAATGAATTTCACCTAAACCCAACACCCTTTTTAACTTGCTGTACTGTTATCATTTGAACAAAAACTCGGCTTGACGATTTCGTATAAAAAACACATGATATCATGTGATAGGTACATGATTCTCAACTCAGGAATAGGAACTTAAAGGAGTCTCATTTTAGCATACTTTTGAAAGTATAATGATTAATGTAACCAAAACTAATGTATATATAAGATGATATGTTGTTTCTGTTATATTGATGTTTGTCATTCCGGTGCCCCTTTCAATGGTAAGAATACAGGATGATGAGCAGCATCTAGATGAGAAACGTTGATGGTGGGTGGTTTAGAAGGACCTTTGGTATATATAATTACAACACTTTTTCTTTTTCTCTCTTTCCTCATTTATTTATTTGTGAGTGCGTTTATAAAATCAAATATAAACTCTATGAAAAGAATAGAAGAGAAGAGGAAAAGGAAGGTGATGTGCATGTGATCCAACAGCCTTTATGTTCCCCTTCTTTATAACTTTTTTTTTTTTTTTTTTGAAACGGCAAACGATTCAGCGGAAGCCTCACCCGATTATTTCACAGGTGATCCTGAGTTCGAGCTCCGCAAAGCGGGCAAACCCAGCCCCCAAGGGGATATCCAGGGAAAAATCCCCATGTGTGCCCGTATGAGGTGTGAGTTAAATTACGCTTTCGCCACGATCCCAATAGGAACTAGCTTTATAATTATATTCTTTTAAGAGAAAAAATAAATCAGGATAATTTTTTAATCAAATTTCAATATTTAGCCAAAAATTAGTGCCCAGAACAAAATAACCCTGATTTCGCAGGGCAATACTTGTGCCAATCTCTAAATGTAACCATTTAAGAGATTTTCACAGGAGATTACCTGCGAAAACCCCAGGTGACCTGCGAAATTCTGTGATGGTATTTACGAAAATTAAAATATACATTTGCGGTGTAATATTTTCGCAGATGGTATTTGCAAAAATCGCAGATGACATCTGTAAAAATGTGATTTTCACAAGACATTTCCTACGAAAATCACATTTCCACATTTATCCTTTGCAAAAATGATAGAGTTTTTTTTTAAATCTAACAAAAACTTTTCTTTTCCTATAAATCGTACCGTAAAAACGTATATTGTAACATCCCAAAATTTTAGGGTAAAATTAAAAAAATTTAAACGAACACTTCAATATAAGAAAAGCCACTTAATTAATTTTGATAAAATTCCATAACTTATAAGTTTAATGAAAACATCCCAGGTTTAACAAAAGTTAATGAAATCACAACATAGCGGAACATCCATTCAAAAACAGTCCTCCAATGAAGCAGCACAGTGTATACACGTCACGCATTGCCATCCATGGTACCTGATGTACCTGAAACAGTAGTTTATATAGGGAAAGGGTAAGCACGGAGCTTAGTGAGTTCCTCAAAATACCATACGATCCATCACACAACATAGAACACATCATAACCATTCATATGTCTGTGAGACTCGCGGGCTATCCCTGTTCCGCCTGAAGACTCACGAGCAGTTCTCGTTCCGTCTTATCGCTCGCAGGGTTTTCCCGTTCCGTCTAATGACTCGCAGACTATTCCCGTTCCGCCTATTGGCTCGCAGGCTGTTCCCGTTCCGTCCACAAACAATCATTATCATAGAAATAATTCATACAATTATTATAACAGGTAAGACCATCTTAGCCTAACCTATCTTCCTTCCTACGCATGCAATATCACCTATAGTATAGTGAGAAGACTCACCTGATTGTAGTTGACTATATCGTTTATCTTTCTCGCCTTTGTATTTCCTTTCAACTTTAACTGTTAACATAATAAGAAATCTATCGTTTCTTAATCCTTAACTATATTATAGTCGCATCATAAAACCCTTCAATAATTCCAACATGATACTCCATGATTTATCAAGTAAAGAACGGCCAGGTAGAAGATTAGATGGGGTGGCAGGATCCTTTCAGCATTTTAGCCTTTCGGAAAATCCAACAACCAGATCCCAAGTAATCGGCCTAGTCACCGTCCTCGTAAGTAAATCAATCGGTATTATTTTCAGAATTACGAATTGTTATAATAAGGACGTTTTTAAGGTTTTTGTTTACTATTGTTGGAAATGAATATGTTATACTTATTAAATATTCTACTTCTTAACACAAAAATTATTTTACAATACCTAATTAAGCTATAGAAAGGTTTGTAGTTACCTTATGACCAGTCGTCGAGATCTATAACTTCTTCGTTAGGCTTTTGACCTTCCTTCCGCTCACTTCTTACACTCTAGTGCTTAGAAACCTCTATATATTGGATTGAGATTTGTTGGTGTGGTTTATGAGATGTCTTGGGGGGTATTTATACTTGAATTCTTGAATAAAAAATGGCATGACACTTTTGACAAAATATTTTAATAATATAACTTTGTTGAAATTAATACCTTCTAGAATCAGTCTGTTCAAGACTGGTTTAGCCGACTTTAAACCCATGAAATTCACGTTTTTATTTGATATTCCATAAATTTATCTCAATACCTTTCCAGGGATGTATTTTACGTATTTATACGATTTTTCTATGATTTATTATGAATTTTTGAAAACAGACTATCTAATCTGTCAATTCCGAACTAATCAGTAAAGATTGCATTTTTACCATAGATAATGTCATTTTCAAGCTTACTATTATTTTTGGTAATTGTACTAGACTCAATTTGTAAACATTGTACACTGGTTTGAGGTCCAAACGATTTTTCTAGAATTAATTATGATTTTTCTAAAAATGACACAAAATGCTGATTTTCATATGAAATTGTAACTAAAGTTTTTCTTAGCTTTATAACTATCAATGATCATATAATTCCTAACACTCTTATTTTAAGTATATGTTATAATCAGGATACGGGTCTTACATATATTCATACTATGAGAATCAGATATATATATATATATATATATATATATATATATATATATATATATATACATATATATATATATATATATATGTATATATTTAGGGTTTAGGGTTTAAATTTTTTTTTATTTTTACGAGTTCTCACCGGAACGGGACCCTATATATATATATATATATATATATATATATATATATATATATATATATATATATATATATATATATATATATATATATATATATATATATATATATATATATATATATATATATATATATATATATATATATATATAGGGTCCCGTTCCGGTGAGAACTCGTAAAAATTGGAAAAAAAATTGAAAAAAAAATTTGGATCATTGAGAAACAGTAATGATCCACAAAAAAATTTATTTTGTGGATCATTGTTTCATTATAAAAAAATAATGATCCAAAAGTTTTTTTCGAATTTTTTTTCTCCAATATAGAACTATGATCCATTTTATTTTTTATATATTTTTTTTATTTTTTTCAATTTTTTAAGGTGTCATCACGAGTCCTCACCCAATCGTTTATATATATATATATATATATATATATATATATATATATATATATATATATATATATATATATATATATGGTCAAGATCATGAGAGAACCTAAAAACCATAGGAACCTAGAAACTTTTTTTCTGCATAACATTTTTCAAAAAAATTAAATCCAATTTTTTTATTTAAAATGTCTAAGAGATTTTTAAACCCTAAACCCTAAACTCATATGAAAAAAAATAAAAAAAATGATTTTTTTTGAAATTTTTATTTTTTGAAATCTTCTAAATCCTAAACCCTAAACCCTATTGAAAAAAAATAAAAAAATGATTTTTGTTTTGAAATATTTTTTTTTTGAAATCTTCTAGACGCATCATAACAAAAATTTTGGTATATATTTTTTTTTGAAAAATATTGTGTAGAAAAAAGTTCATAAAATGGGTCCTTAAGTTCCTAGGCTTTTTTAGGTTCTCAATTGAACTTTATATATATATATATATATATATATATATATATATATATATATATATATATATATATATATATATATATATATATATATATATATATATATATATATATATATATATATATATATATATATATATATATATATATATATATATATATATATAAAATGGTGCTTCTTTTTTGAGGAAGATGAGAATCAAGTGGCCATGCAACTTCAAATGCAAAGTGTAACATATCATTGATTTATAGAAACCCACTTTTGGATGTATTTAAAACTTTTTTCTTTTTGCGTTGCCCCTAAAAGGAGCTTTTACCACTTATTACTTTATTTATGCTTTTAATTCATCTTTCATAATTAAGTCATAAAGCTTCCCTTTTCATTGGTCCCTTAATTTTGTTTCTTGTTCTTTGGATCTTATTCAATTTATTGTTTACCTTCAATGATTTTTTTATCATAAAAGTACATAATTCTACGCAAACATGTTGTTGAATAATGGCTTTACATGGCCCTTATTCACAAATCATATCTAAAAAATTGAGTCCATGTTTCTGTCAAACTTTTGATTTGAAGAATTATAGTGGTTATTCTTAATTTAAAAAAGTTTTGTATGATTAAAACACTTTGTAAATTTCTGCCTTCTATTACAAAATTAAACAAAAGTATCATCTTTGTTTTGCAACAAGCAAGATGATAAGGGTAGTGGCAACCAATGTTAACAATCATAAAAACCAATGGTCTATTGCATGTTTTACAAGCTGCTATAGTAATTTACTAACCATATAGCAGTTTAAAATTCAAACTCGAGATGTATTTTATTCTAATTAAATGTCTACGGCTTATGAGCTTACACAGATACTATAAAGATGCTACGGTTAATAAAGGAAATCGAACCAACAATAGATAGCTTGATGAAGTCGATAGATTCAAGGGAAAGGTTCGGCTGTGTTTTTGGACTTCGCTTACATTCTCTGTTCCTCAATGGTTTAATTTCAAACTTATTTTCAAGCTTGAATGTTGGTGTTTATGGTTTGCATAAAATTGATGAAACAAATGCCTTATCTAGGTTTTTTTTAGGGATTTAAGGTTTTGAGTATAAACTTTCGAAGCTGTGATGCATGATAATCTATTTTTTATATGAATCTGTTTATACAAATGAAATCCTTTGGTATGTATTTTCTTATACATATATTTTAATTAGTTTTAGCATCAAGTTAAACCCCAAAAAATTGAAGTTAAAACCCAAATTAAAGGGCTTCTAGAAAAACCCAGATGAGAGAGGTGGTGGTAGAAATTGCTTCTAAGTTCTAACTTAAACTGTAGCCAGTGCATTCCCGAAATTTTCAAGTCGAAATATTGCATAAACGCATGCTTAATATACAAACATAAGAATAATAAAATTAATAAGTATTTATAGCAGTGTTATATACAAACATAATAATAATAATAATAATAATAATAATAATAATAATAATAAATACTAAAATAGCCTAATCTCATAAAAAGTTTCTTCAAAATAACACAAATTAAGCCTGACCCTACAAAATAGTCATACAAATCGCAGGTGGGCTATTCCCACTTGTGATTTCCTCCTCCAACCGCTATTTGGTCTATTGAGCAATATATAAAAAAAATCAGACCCTCATTTTTCCTCACCTGCGAAATGTTCTCTTCCACCTGCGAAATGCTCTCTCCCACTTGCAAAATCATATAGAGGAAATCGCAGTTAATGTCTATCACCTGCGATTTCCTCTCCAGCTCATCATAACCTACCATTTTGAGCTTTAAATGGTTATACAATAGGCAAAAAACTTGTACGTACGCTGATCTAAGGCTGAATATGTCAAACTTTTAACTTGGGACAATTAATACATAAAAACAACATAAGATCCGAGATACTTAAAGAATTCCACAACGCAAATTTCTCGGCAGCTATTAGAGAGCGTTTTTTGTTTTCAAAAATGAAAAAATGAGCTTTTTTATTTTTGAGGTTTATATACCCTGAGTTGATGGGCCAAGGCTAAGCCCACCTATGAAATCGTAGCGCAGGGGGAAATTGCAGCCCATAGGGGCCAAATTGCAAGTCTTAAGTGAAGCTGGCCATCAAATCGCATGTGGCATGAGTAAATCGCAGGTGCGACTATATCACCTCCGATTTGGTTGGCTATTTTGAGGTATCAAGCTAAATTTGTGTTATTTTGAATAAAACCCTTATAAGATTAGGCTATTTTAGTCATTACACAAGAGGTCCTTGTGGTTTATATATATTGTAAATAGTTTTGGTCCCAGTATTGGAAAACTGTCATCTATAGTCCATGTGGTTTGCAAAACGCACGTCGGTGGTCCTTGAGGTTTCAAATCGTTCATGACAGGTCTCTGGTCCATGTGAAATGTCTTTCTTACCCTTTTCTATTTCTTTTATCCTTTCTTTTATTCTTTTTATAATTAAAATTTTAAAAAAGAAAAAAAACATCACACCCCACCCCGACCTCTATCTATCTATCTATCTATCTATCTATCTATCTATCTCTCTCTCCTTATCTCCCAAATCACCTGGTGAGTTTGTTTCCTCAAATTCGGTGGATAAATCTTCAAAAGTTCCCCTCCTTTTTCCATTTCCATGGAAGGTAGCTCTGGGTCCTCCAATTTCTCTAATAGAAACCGAAAAGAACAATGTTCTTCACCTCAAAGCCACCGAGCTCCGACTTGGCTTACGTGGTTTCGCCAGAGCCACAAGTACAAAAATGACCTACGCTCACACTTTTTCCGAAACACCCAGTCGCACTTTCAATTTTTTGCGTGACTAAAGGTCACGTAAAAATTTTAGACTACTTTTAGCTACACTTTACAGCAATAAGGGTGACCATTGGTGTGTAGATTGTAATCGTTGATAACGATTTAACGTCAGACATTACCTTTTTACGATGCACTATCAAACAATGTGGCCAATTGACAACGCCTAGTGATATTGCATATTTTAGTCGTTGTTGAGCCCTATTCTTAGTGAACTTATATCATATATATCGTGGTATTCTTATTTTTCGTGCCAGTACTTGTTTGGAAGAAAATAATGAAAACAGGGGACCAAAAGCATGCAAATTGGAGAAAGTTTGGAAAAGAAGATAAAATCAGGAAAATACGTACGCGCGCCGCGGGAATCATAAAGGCGCGATGCGGCTTTGAGGCGGTGGAACAAATTCAAATGCCGAGAAAACGGGAGAAGATACGTACGCGCGCCGCGGGAACCTTAAATGTGCGGCGCGGCTGCGGAAAATTTGCAACTATAAATAGAGGCATTTACAGCCGAAAACCCTAGCAAAGAACCCGGTGGAAAATCGACCTAAAGGCTCTTTGACTCTGTGATTAAGCATCAGCAACCTCTCATTTGCTATTTCTATGTTTTAGAATTTATTTTCATTTAGCTAGATAGTTAGTAATTGTTAGCTAGTATCTTTGGGAGTGACAACCACTGATATTAGGCTTTGGTTTATGTTTTTGAAACATTTGGTTACTTTTTGTACCTGTGGAATTCGTTTTGGTTAATGAAAATCATTTGGTTACAAGTAATCTCAGTTTTTCGGTGTTTTGATGATTGTTATTGATTGTGTGTGTTTGGATTGTGTTTGGATGATTGTTTTGACCTTGTTGGACTGTTTTCCTTTGCTGATTTCAGTAGCCATTTAGGTTTGAACTTTAGCCAGTGACTGTCCCATTGGATCTTAGTTATTGGTTTAGTTTATGCCTTGTTTTGGTTTGTGTTGGTTTGTTTGTATGCCTTTGCTTACTTCTGGATTAGAGGTGCATTTCTGATTTCAGAAAGTAACTAGGTTTGGTTTGAAACTTAGCTTAGTCTATGCTTATTTTGAGATTGTTCAGTTTGGGTTTTCTGAGTTTTAGTAGCAAGGGTTTAGAAACTAAAGTCCTCCGACAATAGCGTGACACTATAGTTGGTAACCTGTCATCTGATCTGACCACGTAGCTCCTGCGGATCGACCATGACTACCACTGTGCTAGTGTGTATGTGTGTTAGGTTTTCTCTTATTTTTGACCGCACGACGACCTAGGCGTGTCAAATTTTGGCGTCGTTGCCGGGGAGCTGTGAGTTTAGATTAGGTGATTAGTAGGAACTTTTGTTTCTTGATTTTCTTTGAGTTTCATTTGGTTAGTTTTTGGTTTTTGATTTTGCGGGCGTGTTACATTAGTGCATGCGTACCCGCAGGGGTGAGCAATTATCCCTTTGCATTTTGACTCAGAGATTGAGCGAACTGCGCGCAAGATTCGTGCACATAGGCGTTTAAACACAATGAGTTTCAGTCATGTCAGTAGTAGTACAGTAAGTGTTGCCCAGGAACCCTCGGGTGAGGCAACGGGGATGTCTTTTATTCCCCCGATTTCAGAGTTTCAATTCGGGAGCACGAGTGCTTCCGGTGATGCAGTTTCAGCCCCTATACCCATACCATCATGCACTCCGCCGTCGATTCCACCATTTCCACCAGTATCACAACCACAATCCACCAATCTATTCACCTCTGCAATGTCTTGGGGAGAGTCGACCCGTGATGGCACCCCAGTCTCTAGACAGCAGACACCAACTTCTCAACCATTTTCCTAGTCATGGAGTATGAAAGTTTGGAGATTTCTTCTATCCTGTAGATTTCCTAGTAATGGAGTATGAAAGTTTGGATGACGCGCCTGCGCTCATTTTAGGACGCCCATTTTTAGCTACGGCTGGCGCTGTGATTGATTGCAAGATGGGGGATGTGGACATCTCCTTTGGGATGCGGAAAAGAAGGTTGAATGTGTTTGGAAACCCTGTATCCTTACCTTCGGGGGATGATGACAAGCAACTGGACAATAGTGTATTAATGAAGCCTGGGATTAGGAACAAAGAAAAAATATGGACGCGAACAGGGGAAGGAGGCAAGGAGGAGATTTAAAAGGAAACAAAGGATCATCCGTTGGCCACTATCGATAAGGAGCAATTGCTAGAAATGATGGAGATGCTAGAAGCAAGACACCAGCAATATGAGAAAGAATCAAGATAAAGGGAAGCAAAAGTCTTCAAGCTTCTGGAATCACAGCAGCAATGGATTAGTGGAGTGAGCGATAGGATGACCCAACTCACATCCTTAATGTCGATGATGGCCCATAATTTCATACCAGGATTCAAGCAAATGCCATCAGAAGTTCAGGAAGAGGAAGAATAGGAATCGGAGTACTACGTCTGGCTAAAGACGTTAAACTTAGCGCTTGTGGGAGGCAACCCATCGTGTCATAGGTTAGGTTCTGTATTTCTTAGGAATAATTAGAAAAAATATATATATATATCATTGTCAATTGCAGGTATTGGTCCAAGACAAGTGTGGGGTCGTGTGAAGAATTTGTAATTTTTAATGACCGCGCCGCGGTTTTCTCAATTGCGCGACGCGGGTTCGTAAATCAACCCGATGCGCAGGGGTTGATTTGGTGACACGCGCACCGCGGGTCTTTCATTTGCGCGACACGGGAATTGATCGGTCGGTTTTCTCCTATATTAAGGTAAGCCGCGACACTATTCACACACACACCACGACTCGGAGCTCTGATCAACAAAAATTTCTCGTGGTTTTTCTTGCTCATTTCATTCCCACTACTATGGTACGTCATTCTAACTAGCTATTACTCGTTAAAACTAGTGATTAGATAGTTAATTTGAGTGATTTATTCAAAAAGTTCAAAACTTAGAAATCGCCAATGCTGGCTCATAGGGTGTTTATTGTGCTAAATAGATACCCTAGATGAGTTAGTCGGCACTTAGGCTACCTTGTGGTGTGCTTGGATTGAATTTAAACAGGTTAAAACTCGATTTGAGTTTGGATTTTGGAAACAGCCGCTCGCCGTGCCGCGCCCTTGCTCTTGGGCCGCGCCGCGGTGCGGTGGGGAAGAAAAGGACTTATTTTGCAAAAAAATTTCGTTTCTGCAGATCATGTACAGACTAGACCACGATTTTCTCCAGTTTCCAGAGGGGCCTGCGAGCTCCGTTGAGTACCGATCGAGGAGAGACGCATTGGTCGGTCGCCGGGGTCTTGAGGCGACGATTATTGATCGGGACATTCTCAGGAGTGCCGGGCTCTGGGGCGAGATAGAGCCATTTCTACACCGCACCTGGACCCATGAGGACGCTTCATTTACCTGCCGGTGCTGGGATAGGCTCATGGCCACCGAGGATGACGTTGTCTACACGGAGCTTCAACTGGAGTTCCTTTCCACGATTGAGTACGCACCGAGGGCGACAGACCCACGGGCGAGGTTGATACGATTCAGGTTGGGGGTGTACAGAAGGAGTGCAGCCTTCGGGAGTTTGGGAGGCGCACTGGTATTTACACCGAGGTGGATCTTCAGCACCGCCACTTTGCATAGTTCATGGAGGCGTGCATCCAGGGGCAGCCTGAGCGGGCTGCCAATGCGGAGGTTTGGGCCTCGTTGTCCAACATTTCCTACGAGGCGGGGACCTCTCGGGAGAGCCACATCCGTGACCCACTCCACCGTCTCATGCACCGCATCGTCTCCACCTCCATCATGTAGCGGGAGGGGGCGAGAAGGTGTCTGGAGAGGACATGACATTCTTCTGGGTTCTCCTCGACCCCTCCAGGTTCCTTCACCTCCCTTTTGCCTTAGCCGTTGCTTTATCCACCCGATCGACGGGTTCCTCCGCCAGCAGTCCTCTGGATCGGGGATACTTCATCACCCGCCTGGCCCGATCATACCGGATCCTCACTGCCCGCACTGTCGCCACCTTGACCGCTTTACCTCCATCTCGCACTACGGCGGGAGCATTGGAGAGCATGGGGCAGAGACCGAGGCACCCCAGGACCCCCAGCCAGCGTACGCCTAGCCTGGCAGGAGACGTAGGAGGCAGCCTTCACCAGCAGAGCCACAGCCACAGCTACAACAGCAGGAGGACCCATCGGCCATCCACCGACTGGCAGCCAGGGTTGCCAGGATGGAGGACCAGCTAGAATGGATTGGGGAGGTACTTTGGATCTAGCTATCCAGCAGGGTCAGCGCCCCCGACCATTCCCAGCCAGAGTCCATGATCATGAGGCTGGACCTTCCAGGCCACCAGGTGGCAGTTGATGTATTTTCTTTTTCTTTATTTTCTTTTTGGGATATATGTACTGTACCTATGACACACTTTTATTTTTTGTTTGTTTATATTTTATTTGTTATGTTTGCGTTTAATGTCTTGTTGAGTTATGCATGTTATACCAAAATTGGGGAGGAGTTGTCTCAGACAAGTGTGGGGTCACCGTGCCCCTCCACTTGTCTTGACCACCGGCGTATTTACTGTTGCGTCACAACTCCAGAATGCGAAATCAAGGACTTTTTGTTCGAATTTGTACCTGTGATACCGAGTACCAACCAAGCAGTCTACCGTCCAAAGGGGTAACTCTTTCTCCCTTGTTTTAAAATATTTTTATGTACAACAGGGACGTTGCACGGTTTTAAGTGTGGGGTGTGGACGGTCGAAAGAGTTTATTTTTGAAATTTTTGCGGGAAAAGACCAATTTTCAATTTTTTGCAACTTTTTCAAAATTTTTACTAAATTGTAATTTTGAAACGAATGGTTTGTGATTGTTGATTGCAGTGGTATTTTTCAAGAGATACTATTTAGTTGTGATAATGCTATTAGTTAGTCAAACAAGTTGAGTTTTAGGAGTTAGACGATTGGATTGTTTTAGGATTGGAATTTAGGAAGGAAATGTCAATATGTGGCCTTTGTTGTTCGAGCCGGTAGGTCCGAAAAGGGTGGCCTCGAAGAGGCATTTATGCACCTTACCACCTAAGATCGTCTGGTCTGGGATTGTATTTTCGAAAGCACGTTACACGGACAACATCGAAAGTCATGGACAATTCCTTAATGGCCTTTAGAATCTGAATGAGTAAGTACACTTCATTGTGGACAGAAAGTTTGTAATCAAGGGTTCTCTAGAAAGCCATGAATTCTAAAGAACATTCTAATTAGGTTCTCGCAAACTATTTCACTCTAACTCATAGGGTAATAAGCTTTGAAACTATACACAGTCAAAAATTATTTGAGTCTTAGTTAGAATTTATTAAAAACTCTCTTGCTTGGGGACAAGCAAGGCACAAGTGTGGGGTGTTTGACAACGCCTAGTGATATTGCATATTTTAGTCGTTGTTGAGCCCTATTCTTAGTGAAATTATATCATATATATCGTGGTATTCTCACTTTTCGTGCCAGTACTTGTTTGGAAGAAAATAATGAAAACAGGGACCAAAAGCGTGCAAATTGGAGAAAGTTTGGAAAATAAGATAAAATCAGGAAAATACGTACGCGCGCCGCGGGAATCATAAAGGCGCGACGCGGCTTTGAGGCGGTGGAACAAATTCAAATGCCGAGAAAACGGGAGAAGATACATACGCGCGCCGCAGGAAACTTAAATGCGCGGCGCGGCTGCGGGAAATTTGCAACTATAAATAGAGGCATTTACAGCCGAAAACCCTAGCAAAGACCCGGTGGAAAATCGACCTGAAGGCTCTTTGACTCCGTGATTAAGCATCAGCAACCTCTCATTTGGTATTTATATGTTTTAGAATTTATTTTCATTTAGCTAGATAGTTAGTAATTGTTAGCTAGTATCTTTGGGAGTGACAACCACTGATATTAGGCTTTGGTTTATGTTTTTGAATCATTTGGTTACTGTTTGTACCTGTGGAATTCGTTTTGGTTAATGAAAATCATTTGGTTACAAGTAATCTCAGTTTTTCGGTGTTTTGATGATTGTTATTGATTGTGTGTGTTTGGATTGTGTTTGGATGATTGTTTTGACCTTGTTGGACTGTTTTCCTTTGCTGATTTCAGTAGCCAATTAGGTTAGCCTTTTAGGTTTGAACTTTAGCCAGTGACTGTCTCGTTGGATCTTAGTTATTGGTTTAGTTTATGCCTTGTTTTGGTTTGTGTTGGTTTGTTTGGATGCCTTTACTTACTTCTGAATTAGAGATGCACTTCTGATTTCAGAAAGTAACTAGGTTTGGTTTGAAGCTTAGCTTAGTCTATGCTTATTTTGAGATTGTTCAGTTTGGGTTTTCTGAGTTTTAGTAGCAAGGGTTTAGAAACTAAAGTCCTCCGACTATAGCGTGACACTATAGTTGGTAACCTGTCATCTGATCTGACCATGTAGCTCCTGCGGATCGACCCTGACTACCACTGTGCTAGTGTGTGTGTGTTAGGTTTTCTCTTATTTTTGTCTACACGACGACCTAGGCGTGTCACCAATATCACTAACAGCCACAGTTTTTATTGAAAGAAGGAAAAATTTTGTGATGGTTTTTCTATGAGACGAAAGATGCATATATGGTCACATCGGCCTAGCTTCAAAAGTAAGGGCAAGAAACATCATTTGGGCCAACAAACAATCCATAAACCATAAGTTCTATGAA
>CM042013.1:11942525-12007525 GCA_023525715.1 Cichorium intybus | reverse complement strand
AATTCTTTTTACAAAAGTCACTAATATAGTTAGTAGAAGTAGCTTTTAAAGTTTCATAATTTTTGAAAAATATTTTTTTCTGGGTTTTTTATAAAAATTAAAAAATAAAAAAAATAATTTTTTTTTAAATTTTCATGATTGTGCTCATTTTGTAGAGAATTAAATTTTAAAAACTTTGGTTTTTTCAGAATTTTTTTTTGTAAAGAAAAAAAAAAGTTGTAGCCGAAAAAAACGGGTGTAATAAAAATAAAAACTCAGCCAATGGATGGGCGACACGTGGCAGAGAGAGAAGAGGAGGGAGAGGCATGTGAATAAGACATTTTCTGATTTTTTTTTATTCTTTTTTCTTATTTTCTTTTACATTTTAACCCTCCAAACAATTAACTTTCGGGGTAATTTATCAAAATCTCGCAAATAATTACGAAAGTGTCATATCATCTCGTGATATTTTGACGATAAATAATATTAAATCTCATCCACTAATTTTTTTCAATCCGAATGCTAAAAATTGTCCTCGCAGTCCTCACCAATTTTTTAATATCCTTACGATTAATAAAATGATATAAGGTGTCGCCTAATTGCATAAAAGAGGTTAACTTATCATACGAGTCAATTAAATATCTTTCGTATTATAAAATTCTAACGATATCGTATGAGACTAAACGGAACGGCATCGGCATCGGCATCAGGAACCGGCATCGATGTGGCAAGGGGATGCCGCCGGCATCACCGTCCCGTGATGCCGGCATTGCCCATCGGCAAGGGGTTATCGGCAAGTTGGTGCAGGCGAAGAAACCGGAGGTATTCTTCTCCGTATCTCTCTTTTCTCCCTTCTTCTTGGCGGCATCCACCCCCCACCGACACTTCTTCTTGGCGGCATCCATCGGCATTATTCGTTTGCTGAGATGGTAAGATTGCCGGCGGTAACCATTCCGTCCAGCCTGAGACCAAATTCAACGGAACGCTAAAATTTGTACCGTGTTTGTGTAAAGCATAAGCTAAACCAATTTTTTCATCATTCAGTATATTTAGTCTAAAAAGCACATTCTAATATAATAGATTTAATAGTAATAAAATAATTTTAAATTAGAATAATGTTATTTTAATCAGAAAAATTGTTTCTATATAATATATAGTGCACCAAATACGATGACACTATTTAGTACAAGTATTGTTTTTTTTTTTTTTTTTGGGGGTTGAGTTTATTAGTCGGTTAGAGACTTGGAGTGCATTTTCATAGAAAAACAGAATAAGTAATCAATGTAAACACCGAAGCTCACGTGGATGGTACAAGGAATCAATGCATGCATGTTCAGTACCTCGTGGTTTCTATATTTGGATAATACTCAACATCAGTCTCCACTCGTGAGACCATTCGTTTTCGTAGGTTCTTTGACCACCTTGTTTAATACCCATAATGTAGAAAGTACATTTTTGGCCCCTGTACTTTCAGTTGATTGCACTTTAGTTCTCACGGGATTCCGTTGGTGCGCGGAAATGCGGAATAGTCTTGTTGCTTCCTATATTTGGCTATAATGCAAAATAGTTTAAAAGTACCGCCATTCTAATTTTTTTTTTTTTTAAATTACTACGGGCGTGTTTGGCAAAATTAGCTGGTAGCCGGTAGCTGGTAGCGAGTAGCGCAGGGCGGACCCAGGATAAATGGACACGGGGTGTAACACCCCGATCTTTGATACACTTTGAGAATTGTAATATTTTATAAAAACGTTGTGGAACAAAATGTCAACTTTTAAAAACTTTTCGCATGACATAAAGTCACATCTTAAAATTTCGGTCCCAACAAAAAAAATATTTAAGTTTTAAGAATATTTAAACTACTTCGGGGGTTACAACTGCATACCAAACAAGACCATAGAAAGCAAGTTAGGATACAAACCATTGCATCGGCTAAGATTCGCGCCATCTAAAATCCAAATGCTCTCGGGTCATCTACTCGCTTCTATCCCTCGTGTTTAAAACCTGGGATACATGGCATAAAATAAAATACGTAAGACGAAAACGTCTCGTGAGCTACATGGGTTTGGACACAAAACACTTATAAGTTTAACTCAATCATTTTCCAAAACCTTTATAAGCAAATTCATGTATTGACACTAGTTGTCAAACCTTTCATAATAACATGTAAAAAAAACATTTTACTTTCAAAGCCTTTCAAATAATTCGAGTGAGAAAACTAGTAACACAAAACCTTTCTTTTTCTTTCATTTAGCTTGACTGGTATCTTAACACAATTGAATTTTTATACTTAGGGCCTTAATCACTCTTGGTGATACCTCAAGTCTATACCATAATGGAGAGAACTTGATCAGTCCATCCTGGCCTCATCAGCTTAGGACATCTACTTCGCGAAGGGAGTGGTACCGTCCCAGTAGATTCCTCTATAGTCCCCTTGGGGAACATCATTGCCCGGGCCAAACATTATCCTTTCATTCACATTACTTTACATTGCATTACATTGTTTGCTTCAAAATACCAGTCATTCAAAAACATAACTTTGCTTCTTGTCAAACATTTGTTCTAATACTCATTAAGGCAAGATGCCAAAACATTCTTTCATAACCACATAAGGCTCAATGCCAAAACATTATTTCATAAACAACATTAGGCTAGATGCCAAAACATACTTTCATAACCATTGTGGCATGATGCCAAAACATACTTTCGAATCATTATGGATTGATGTCAAAACATTAATTCAAACCATTATGGCTTGATGTCAAAACATTATTTCAAATCATTATGGCTTGATGCCAAAACTTACTTTCATAAAACATTCTTTCATAAACGAGATATAAAACTTTCAATAAACATGACATACGTCAAAAGACTTGCATTTCATTTCATATTTGAATGTCACATAAGAATTTATAAATACTTTGCCATGTACCCCATAGTGGGAAAAAGCCACATGTACTCACCTTAGTAGCTAGGTACGTCTAGCTACACTAATCCACTTTCTCTAGAGTTTCTTTGCTTCCAAGCATTCTTCAAATCTCTATTAATTTAATAGAACATTAAAACTTATTTCGTAACTAAAAATAAAACATTTGTCTACTCATTCTTAGAGTACTTCTAGTCATTATCTAATCTCATACTAAGGTTTAAGTATGACTCCTAAGCATCATAACAATTTTGGACAATTTTACCCCTTTTGTCCCGTTTTGACCAAAAAGGGTATTTTCGAGTTTTACAAAGTTATTCTAGAAAACCATTGCGTTTTACTTCTCTTTAAACTCACTTGAATGGTTAAACGTCAAAATAACCTTCATTATACTCATTTATACCGTTTGGCTAATTTTTACAATTAAAGTTTCTAAAAATAGAAACTGTCGAAACTTTGATATTTTCCTTCATTTTATCACCAATAAGTTCTCAAAAATTTATAAGTATCATTCTTACATATCACTTTGAAATAGCAATTATTCACCATTCTTTTAACTTTTATTTTGAATTTCATACATGTAAAATCTTTAATTCACAACATAACGGATTACAAGAATCAAGTTTTTAAACCATCCTCCACGAGGTACTTGATCTTGGAAATCTAAAATTCCGACATATAGCAATTCAATGTAATTTTGTTAGGCTTGATTAACAAAAAGGTCAAACACGACCAAACTCAAGCAACCCATACATGATCTTCTTTCTTTGAAACTACTAACAAACGTGCATCCACTAATTCGAGCAAAAGAATCTAATCAAACCTTGATTTCATGAGGATCCCAACATAACACTAAAGGAACAACTTCACCCCAACTTAAGATTTCTGAAAAAAAATCCGACATGCATCAAAGAATCTCGAGCCAAGTGTTCAAAACTTACCAATCTTTATGTTTTTGAACCCATAAAGTGTTAGAAACCGAAATCCAACTTCAAATCCGTCATGCATTGAGTATTGATGCATCTAATAACTTCTTGTAATTCCATGTAGTCACAATCTCAGCTCAATTTTAACATGCATGAACCAATTTCTGATTTAACATTTAGGGTTTTCAAAATCAGATTATACCCTTTTTTATTTTCTGTCCAAGAACCCAAAAATCAGAAATTTTTGTAGCTTAAACATGAAATTGGACAAGGGGAAAGGTTTCTTAGCTCACCCCCTTGCTACCGCCGGCCACCAGCAACCACTAGCACCCTCAAGTGCCGCCGCCGACTTTCTTTCTTCCCGACAGAGATGGCGACAGCCATTGATGCTGTTGCCCCTTTCTTTTTCTTTTTTTGTCTCGATGTGTCTCTGATTGGATTTAACCCGCCGTCGCTCGCCATCTTCCGGCAACCAAAGCTGTTGCCGGCAGCGATGACAATGTGCCCTTGGTCGGAGTCACACCCCAGCAACGACCAGGTTGCTGTATCGATCATCACCTGCCTCACCGACCTTGCCTGCTCGAACCATTCCCTCTCTCGCTATGGCTGAATTGCAAAAACGCACGCACAAGTCACAATACTGAGATCGATGAGTGAGAGTGGCTGCGAGATTTTGGTTCACGTGTTTCCTGATTTCGTTTTCCCTTTTTGAATTTCACGAACTCCAAACACGCACACCGGATTTCTCCAAAACCGGGTTCTGATTTTACCTAGATTAGACTATGAAAAATACCAAATTTGCCCTTAAGCACTTGCCTTAGAAAACTTTTTCAGCTTTTGTCCATAATTTTTCGTGATTTTCACTTGGACATAGCTTCGTCATATGATTTCTGTTTCTCGAGTTCTTTATATCGTTGAAAAGCTGGTCATGTTCCCAACAACTTTCATGTTTTGAGTTTTCTCTTAAATCCCGTGGATTTCGACTTATCGGGCTGCGAACATGGACCTTCGGATTGTCGCGTTTCTGATCAGCACATTCTTGACTTCTTGTCCAACTTTGCAAGCTTGTAACTTCTTCATACGAACTCCGTTTCCGTTGATTCTTTTTTGCAATTGTTATATTTTCATGTCCTTTACCGTTTTTCCATTCGCCCTTTTTCGTATCTTGCTTCTAGGATAGGGTTTTACGGCCCCGAAGTTGAGCATTTTCATCATTTTTTGTGAAATTTATATCTTCACATTCTTTTTCGTCTTTACGCTTAGGCCTTATACATTTGTGTCATGGTTAGATAAAACTTATAAAATTGCATATAATATTCATTCCTAATTTTTATTTCCATTGTTGGTCATGTGAAATGACAATTTCACCCTTGTTAACTATTTTAATATTCTTATATTTTATTGAAATTCTAAAATTATTTCCACTCTCTTATTTTCTTAACATCCAAATTTTTGGATGTTTCACGGGGGGCACTGACCCAGGAAAAATGGACACGAGGGGCAATGAGGAGCACATTTTTTTAGACGAGGGACACCTATATATAAAAAAAAAATTTACACTACGGGGTAAAATTCCACGGGGGCACGTGCCCACCCGGTCTCCTAAATAGGTCCGCCCCTGGAGTAGCGGGTAGCGGGAAGCTGTGACTTTTAGTTTGTATATGACTGTTCGGAAAAAGTAGCTGGAAGCTTTTAAAATATGTAAAATTACGTAAAATGATATCTGCGTAATTATTGGTTATAGTTTTAAGGGTATTCTAGTAATTAATGGTATAATTGGCAGAGCTTTTTGTTAAACGCTACTTCAACTATCTTTTAAAATAGTAGCGTTTAGTTTAAAATAAAAGTTTCAAGCTCGTGTCGTCGAACGAAGCTTTTGGTTTTTATTAGAGCTATTTCCTAAACGCTAGAAGCTAGAATCTCTCAAACGCTCCCAAAAAGCTACATGCCAAACACGTCCTACGTACACTTTGTTTCCGGCATACCCAAACGACGACTTGTAAGAGTAATGAATTTTTAAAATTTTTCATATTTTGTCACTGAATTTATTTTTGTACTTGATTTACTCATGAACTTTTTAAAATTGTTCACATTATACACTTATGACCGGCGATAGAAGGTTTATGTTGATTTGGAATACTACGTGGCATCCTAGAAGACATGGAATGGTAACGTTGATCACTGAACTTATTTTTATGCTTGATTTACCCATAAACTTTTTATAATTGTTCATATTATACCTTTATGATCAATGATAGAAGATTTATGCTGATTTAGCATCCGACACAAGTATCGAAAAGTTGAGAGTAGGGCGACAATTAGGTTGGGTTTGGGTTGGCGGGTCAAAGACTCCAACCCGGACACGAATCATATAATTATTGTGTCAAGTTCTTCAAGCCTAACCCGTATATGATTTCGTCACTATTCACAACGATTGAAGCACCGCTCAATGGAACATCTTCAATTTCAGTTGGTTGGTCCGATCACATACATCGTTTTTGGATTCAAATGGATTAATCGATTTGTAAACATCGATTTACAGGTTCGATTTTAGCTTTTGATTTCGTCTTCGTTCACTCAACAAACAATCGATTGCAGCTTTCGTTCACTCAACAAGCAATCAGTTGCAGCTTTCGTTCACTCAATGTTCGATAATGAAAAAAACAACTTACCTTAGCAGTGATGAAATTCGATCTAAAGCAATGATGTCAAAAGAACTTACACCGTGTTGTTTTCCAACAATATAAGGAGAGGTAGAATGCCTTTTCCAGCAATATAAAGAGAGGCAGAATGCTTGACACCGAAACAGGTCCCAATTTGACAGGATTAACGTGTGATTAGCTTAATAGATTCTTCGATTACATGTCCCAATTTGAGATGATTAACGTGTTCTTTGATTCCAGATCCGATATGCATCTGATTAGCTACGATTGCAGGTCTCGATTTCAGCTTATTAGTGTGCTCTTTGATATGGTAGTTGTAGTACATATGTCATTATGTCCAGGTCTGATTCCTTGACAATCAGATTCATTTGTGTCTACGATTACAGCAATCGACAAATAAATAGCTATGATTCGGAATTTGGAATACTGCAATTGATTAAACATAAGTTTTCATTCTAGTTCATATTGTGCACACCACGTGTTTGGTAAAATGCTCAAAAGAATCTCAAATCCCTTGGATTATGTAACGGGTTCTCCTTCCGGTTTGGTTCATTAAGATGTGTTCGCAGCATGTGAAAAACAATGAAATAACAAAAACAATAAGAAAACACATTGACAGCTTGATTTCATGATCTATTAAGGCCAAAATTACTTCGAAAAATTCATACAAAGTTACATAATAAGTCCCTCAAATTGGAATGGAGCATATTATAATCCGATCCTTCACATTTTATGTAACTGGATATATATATATATATATATATATATATATATATATATATATATATATATATATATATATATATATATATATATATATATATATATATATATATATATATATATATATATATATATATATATATATATATATATATAAATTGTACATAATATAAAAAAGACGCTATATCACCGCTATACCACCGCGATAAGAGCGATTTCAAATATCGGTCATTGGCCGCTATTTGATTTTCGACCGCGATAACTGCATAGATTGTAAATAATTTATCCCACAAATATTTTTAAAAATTACAAAAAAATAAAAAAAGAAAACAACAAATATACCATATTTGGAGGGCATATTTAACAAAATAATAAAAATTTCCCTAATATTAAAAAATGGCCATGAATTTTGCAGTTTAAACCATTGTAATTACGCAACAACTAAAATAACAATAAAGTTTTTTCATAAAGTTTTTTTTTGTGTTATGTCATTGTCAAATCACAAATCAAAATATTTTTACAAATACTCATTATAAAAGAGCTTTTTCACATTGCTTTTTTTATGGTCTCATAAACATTTAACACACATATATATATATATATATATATATATATATATATATATATATATATATATATATATATATATATATATATATATATATATATATATATATATATATATATATATATATATATATGATCGTGTAAGAACTCCAAAAACGGTAATAATTGCGAGTACAAATCTAGACATTTGCTTTTGAAAAATGAGTGGCGGTGATTAATTGAAGTTTTTCATTTTTTTTAAAATGGTGGCATTTTGTATGATGCTTTTCCTATCAAGGGTAAAAGTTTTTAGGGCACATTCTTAACATTTGTAAAGGAACCCCCTCCCCCCTCCCCCCAATTCACGTTTTCATCACATACAAACTGAAAACCATTTAGTTTTGTTTATTTTACTCTCTTCTCCTATGTCGATCTTCTTTGGAGCATCAATCACTTCATATGCTTCCAAAATCTTTTAGAACTCTGACAATCGTTTTTAATCTTTGTGTTTTAGATTTTTTTTGGTTCAATTTCAAGTTATGGACACAAATAAACCCTTGTTTAAGTTTTTCTATTTTAGTTACTGTAGCTTCAACTTGCATTAGACTCTATTGAATCCCATGTCAAATGGAAGCAAGTAAATTCGATTTTAGAACTTATTATTTGATTATTCATTTCTTATTAGTGCTACTTTCCTTTTGTTTTGAAACCCTAGTTTAAAAATTATATTTGGTGTTTTCTTTACTATATTGTTTGATATTTTGTTGTTATTTAAGTTTAAAAACATTTGTTGACAATTAATGCTTTCTAAACTCATGTTTGTGTTCATAAATGACGTTGAATACAATGATGCTTGCAAGGTGTTCGATCTAATGACTCAAAGAACCCACATCTCAGAAAATTTGAATTCTCATAGATTTTATTGTTCTTTGCAAGTGTTTGTATGTTACAAGTACTGATGTGTTTATATGTTATAAGTACTGATGTGGATATATTTAATATTCCAATGGCCTCTTGGCCAAGTGGTAAGGCATCACTCTCTAACCTTGAGGTTGAGGGTTCAATCCCCACTAGGGGGAATAGGTGGTTTATAAGGTGATTATTCGAATAGGAGTAGGAGTACCATAGATTTGTCATTAAAAAAATTAATATATCAAAATAAATTTTGTATCATAGCTTTACGTAATGGTGAAAATCAAATATATTTATTTTAATGTGTACAAGATACATTTTAAAAGTAAAATAGCATTATAATGTTATGATTTTGGGTTAAGAGTACATGATTATGGAGATCACATATTGGATTACTGCTAACTAATACATTATTGGGTTGAGAGTCACCATGCCTTCTAATGAAAGTGAAAATTCATGTTTCATCTTACTTTTTGTTATTCAAAATCGATTTGACACAATTTAGGCCACTAAAGGAAAGAGTTAAATTTCATAAATAACATTATACTTTTAATTATTTGTTTATCTTATCATCCTAGTTTCACAATTCATTTTTTGTTTTCTTAAAACCCTTATGATACAAAATATCACGTTTATATAAATAACTTGGTAATTAATATTATGTTATTTTATCTTTTGTTTAACTTTTAGAAATTAACAAAAGCATTTTATATTTTGTAGAAAACAATGTCCAAGAATTTTCACACCATTATTGATCATCCTTTTTTGAATGCTTTTCAATGAATAAAGCCAATAATAATTGAGTTGGATTGGTAGACAAAAATAACATCCTTGGTAGCCAATAAGGCATATGCAAGTTTACCGTCGCGGTGGATCCGATAATCTTGATGCTGATTTTAGAACCCGAATCACATGAACAAAAACCATAATTGTATAAGTTAATGGAGAAGTAGTTCATTAAGACATTATTGTTTGAATTCAAAGTGTGTACACCTAGTTTTTTTGGCAAATATGGAGGACTTTGATCAGTTGGCAACTTACAAGAAGAAAATTATTGGTAGTGAAGCTCATTTGCATGATGTTGAAGTTAGGTTCAACATATTAGAATTATATGATTGATGGTTTTTGTGTTATTGAATACTTTCGGTTATTTAAGGATTCTCATTGTTGCTGTATTATTCCATTCAATCACAACGTTACTTGGATATGTATGATATTAGTTGCAGGTTATGCATGGTGGGGTGATCTGGTTCAAAAACAATGTTTACTTTGATATGTTTCTTTATTTTAAGCACTTGGTTTAGACATATTGTTAGTATTAGTGACTGCAAGTAATTCCATATGAAATTTAGTCCTTTTAGGTTTATAATGGGTTTTCTTGATTGTTTGCTAATATACACTGTGTTGTTATATGTTTATCTCTTTTTGTTCTAGATTATTGTTAAATATCATAGTTACTATTGTTATTACAAAAGTTGAATAATGCGTTGTTGGATCTTAAAACTTTATCATGTAAATATATAATATTTTTGGGTCATAAAATTTTTTGAATAAACAAATGAATCATGTTTTTTTGTATCTAGAAAGTTTTGAATCTTACAATTATAAATCATAAAATTTTGTATCATTTTATTTTAGATAGAAAAGTTTAGAAACATACAGTTATGGATTTTAATTATGTTTTTTTATCATACTGTTTTGAATCATGATTTATAAATAGTTGGATAATTAATCTTTTCTTATTATAAAATTACTTCAATCAAATTCTTCAAAATTTTGGATCATGACAACCTTTTGCATCATAATTTTTGTATTAAAAATTTAGGATCATAAATTTCACTTATCAATAGGCATGATCCAAAATTTCATGATTCATCTTATATTTCGAGTAATAGACCTTATGAATCATAAGCTTCAGATTGGAACATATATTGTTGGGTCATTAAAATTCATGATGTAAAAATATATAATATTTTTTATCACAAAAAATTTTGAATAAAAAATTGGCTCATGTTTTCTTGTATCTAGAAAGTATTGAATCTGAGTTCTCGTAGCTCACTATTAGTTTTGGTTTATTTTGCAGCAATAGAACGACGTAGTGCCCGAGTCGGATCATGTACCTGGTGTGCAATTATGGTCCTGTTGATGACTTCTTGTTTTAACCAGTTGTATAAGTGTACATCGGTATTACATTTTTAAGAAAATTTTGGGTGTACCTTGTACTGGGAAACTGGGTGTTACACTTAGATATCTTCTTGTTTAAAATATGTTGTTCCCTCCACTATTAGCTTCTTCATTTGATATATTCCATCAACAGATCAACTTGCGTATCTTTGTAGAAAATTCAATTCACAAGAGTATGTCATGTTCATATCCATAATCATTTATGAAATTTCTAACATAGATTCTAAAAGCGTTAATTACGAAAAATCACTATATTTTGCTAAAAGTTCGGTTTAACCACCAATTTATAAAAGATTTGGAAAAAACCACCCATTTTTGGTAAAAAGTTTCATTGAAGCCATTATTACCGGTTCTTCCGGTCATAATGGTTAGGCTAAATTTTTTTAAAAAAATTGGTGGTTAATTGGAATAAATGAAAAATTGATGGTTTAAGCAGAAAAGGTAATGAAATATAGTGTTTTTTCGTAATTATATAAATTAAAATGTATACATTATCTAGGTCTAATTACGAAAAAAGCACTATATTTTGCAAAAAAAAAATTCTGTTTAACCACCATTTTTTAAGATTCGGAAAAATCACTATTTTTTGGTAAAAAGTTTCATCAAAGCCACTGATATCGGCTTCTTCAGGTTTTAGTACTCAGGTTGAATTTTTTTTCTAAAAATTGGTGGTTTTATTAGAACAAATGAAAAATTAATGGTTAAACAAGAAAAGTGCAAAAATATAGTGTTTTTTCATAATTTGCCCATTCTAAAATGAAATTAAGTTCAACATTATATAATTCATTCTCGGCCATTGATGCTTTGTAGTTTATTTATGAATTAACCATTCTCAAATAATCCAACATAGACCAATAATGAAATATTGTAGTTGTACTCATTCCAATTCATAACTACATTCAACTAATTAATTCATGAAATTCATATATGAACATTATGGTTGTAAATACTCCATAAACCTAATGTGTACCATCATTTTACGCCCAATAATAATGAATATACCTCAAATTTTATATGTATTAAGCTAAAACTTCACTTTTCTTCAAAAAAAAAAACCCTTGAATCTCATCAAATGCAAGCTTGAATCTCTCAACTTGAATGCTTTGTATATACACTTTTATTTATTCTTTGAAGGAGAAATGAATAATAAAATGTTGTAATGTATAGATATTCGGCATATAACTTTGGAATTGGAAAAATGTCCACTTTTATACACTTGTCAAGCCAAATGAGGCACATATGAGTGTGGTATGTGGCCGAGTGAATTGACTAGCTTTGAGAGTGTATGTTTGAGTAATAGCATCGTTTTAGAAACAAAACCTTATCGTGTAGCCAATTGGGGCATAAAGAACCCTTGTGCAGTCGAGTGATAAGAGAATTATGTTCCAAATTTGCATATGAGCGGTCGAGCATGAAGCTATGAGCAAGTGTGCTCAGACCGTACACTTAGCTTCTTACGTTCATGTTGAAAACTTTTACCATATTTTTTACATCAAAATTTTTTCAAGCCATTCGAAAATTGACATATGCCAAAGTTAATCTAATTTTCTTTCTTTCAAGTATGCTCAACCACAACAACAACAACAACAACAACAACAACAACAACAACAACAACAACAACAACGACTTCTTCGTAGGTTAAACAACCCTAAACACTAAATCATAAACCCTAAATTGCCGGCTCTAAATCCTAAACAGAAGTTTGTAAAGATGCTATTTTTTATGGAAGATAGAAGAATATAAGGTGATGAATCAAGATTACAGAGTTCATAAAAATTGCGGTGTGGTAAAAACCATCCACTTAATGCCTATTTGTACTAAAACTAGAGGTGTAATAGAGACATTTTTAGCCAGAAACCGGCTACCCAACCATTTGGAATATAAAAATGGGCTTTTGTCATAAAAGTCCTTAGGTTTGTCGTAAATGTTTGATTTTGTCCTTCTATCAATTTTATGTTCACTAGAGCCCAAAAATTGCAAATTTTTTACCATGTTTGTCTTTGAAACATGTGATAACAGGTTTCCAGGTTACCTTGAAATTATTTTCACATAAAAGTCCTTATGTTTGCAAACTTTTACGTTTTTACCATGAAATTAATTTTGCATAGAAGTCCTTAAGTTTTTCGAAAATGTTTGGTTTTGCCATCCACCACCGCCACCACCCACCACCACCACCGCCATTTCCACTGCAGTGGTGGTGGTGGGTGGTGGCATTATTGGAGGACAAAATCAAACATTTTCAAAAAACTCAAGGACTTTTATGTGAAAATAATTCCAAGGTAACCTGAAAACCTGTTATCATAGGTTTCAGGGATAAAAATGGAAAAAAGTTTGCAAATTTTGGGCTTTAGTGAACATAAAATTCATAGAAGGACAAAACCGAACATTTACGACAAACTTAAAGACTATTATAACAAAACCCTATAAAAATCAAACAATATGGTTTTCTAACCATGACAAAACTACCCGGTGTAAAACTGGTTTTTAGAAACGGTAGATTGTCCGGTTCACCACTTGAAATCAAATCTTGTATCAATCTATCAATTCGATCAAAATTGCGGTTTAATCCATTACGGGTTTTCCCTCAAACCGAATTCGATTGAGTTTTAGTTAGGGTAAAAATTGGTTTTGTGTGTATCCGTGACGGTCTGTAATGGTGTGGGCCATCATTGCTCCAAAAATGCAAAGTTTGGCCCGAGATTTTTATTTTTTTTTAATTTGATTTTGTTTTAATGTTTTAGGTCTCTTTGCAATAAATGCAATATATTTTTAATTGATTTAAGAGTTTTATTTCAATCATTTGATATGACAAATAGTTGGATATCTTTTATTTTATATGATGTAACATAAAATGATACACAATTACATTTCGATAGATGAAATTTGGATATAATTATTTTGTTATATTAAATCAATAAAAGAATATGATGTGAGATCGATACTAGTGAAAATACTATTTATTTGAATTTTTTTGTAAACAACTCTTCAGATTATTACATTTTTTATGTAAATTGTTTGAAACTTTGAATGTAACATATTTTAATGAAATACTAATAAAAGTAACAATATTACAACTTTACTTTAAAGAAAATATCTCAATTTTTGTAAATAGTTATTTTTCTCAAAACGGGCCATTCCATATTGAGGTAGACCTGTTCATGGTCGGGTACCCGACCCGGTTAAAGTGGTTTCCAATATATATACCTTTATTTTGAAATGTGTTACCTACCATATTTTGGAACAATATTTCAGGCTCTTTGAGGTACAGAAAAATGGTAGTAGATGCCCAGGATCTAGTGATTTTGTAGGTATATTCTTTGTTTCATTTACTTCTTTCTAACATCAATATGACCTTGGGTACTATAAAGACGTACTTTGGAATACGAAGAACGATGCATAAATACGATAAACATGTTTGTTTTCGAATAAAAAATATATAAAATGATGTTTGTGCGTCATTGGTTAGTCTTATATGTCTTAGAGAACTAGCAATGCGGTGCTAGGATTACTTGTCCCTTCAATTAAATCGACCTCCGACATGTCTAGAATGATTTACTCGTGTTCAGATTAAGAATAACTACTTTGAATACAAAGACCAATTCGGAAAGCAAAGAACAACTCTAGAATGTTGTACTTCATAATGGTGTCACATATTGTTAATTCTTGATGAAACTAGCTTTGGTGGATTTTATTTCTGCACCATGAAGTGTATAACGCTTCTCTGACGATGACATGTAAGCATAAACTTGGTGCAATTATTCTTCGTAAGCTTCAGCACCGACCAAAATGCGAGGCTCTTTTCCAATAGTCGTACTATTGTACGTGGCTTGATATTATAACCCATAACCCTACCACTTAACTATAACTCGTAACCCATAACTCTTACGACTTAACCATAACCCATATCTCTTGCCATTTAGCCATAACCCATAACCCACCACTTAACCATAACTCATAACCCTTACCACTTACCCATAACCCTTACCACTTAACCATAACCCTTACCACTAAGCCATAACCATAACCCATAACCCTTACCACTTAATCATAAAGCATAACGGTTACTACTTACAACTTAACCATAACCCATAACTCGTACCACTTACAACTTAACCCCAACTCACAACCCTTACCACTTAACCATAACCTATAACCCTTACCATCTAACCATAACCCATAACCCTTAACACTTAACCATAACCCATAACTAGTACCGTTTACAACTTAACCATAATACATAACCCTTACACTTAACCATAACACATAACCCTTACCATTTAACAATAACCCATAACACATAACCCTTACCACTTAACAATAACACATAACCTTTACCACCTACAACTTAATGATAACCCAAAACCCTTACCATGTAACCATAACACATAAAACATTACCACTTAACCAACACTTACCACTTAACCATAACCCATAACCCTTACCACTTAACCATAACCCATAACCTTTACCACTTACAACTTAACCATAACACATAACCCTTACCACTTAACCATAACTCATAAGCCTTACAACTTACCCGTAACCCATAACCCTTACTATTTACTCATAACCCATAACTCTTACCACTTAACCATAACCCAAAACCCTTACCACTTAACCAAAACCCTCACCACTAAGCCATAACCATAACCTATAACCCTTACCACTTAACCATAATGCATAACTATTACCACTTACAACTTAACCATAACCCATAACTCGTATCACTTATAACTTAACCATAACTCATAACCCTTACCACTTAACCATAACCCATAACCCATAACCGTTACCATCTAACTACAACTCATAACCCTTAACACTTAACCATAACCCATAACCCGTACCGCTTACAACTTAACCATAATCCATAACCCTTATCACTTAACCATAACACATAACCCTTACCACTTAGCCATAACCCATAACTCTTACCACTTAACCATAACTCATAACCTATAACGCTTACCACTTAACCATAAGCCATAACCCTTACCACTTAACAATAACCCATAACACATAACCCTTACAACTTAACAATAACACTTAACCTTTACCACTTACAACTTAATGATAACCCATAACCCTTACTATTTAACCATAACACATAAACCCTTACCACTTAACCATAACATATAACCCATACCCCTTACCACTTAGCCATAACCCATAACCCTTACAACTTAAACATAACCCATAATCCTTACCACTTAACCATAACCCATAACCCTTACCATTTAACGATAACCCATAACCCTTACCACTTAACCATAACCTGTAACCCTTACGACTTAACCATAACCCATAAACCCATAACCTTTACCACTTAACCATAACCAAAGTTGTAAGCTAAGAAAAAAGACGAGAAAACAAAACTTCCTACAACATGTTACACATTAACACAAGATGAAAAAGACATGTTTTGTAAAACACTATTCAACTTTAGGGTTCTCGAAGGGTATTGTTCAAACTTTTCTAAATTGGTGAGTCGAAAAGATAGGAAGCTTATAGGAATGAAATCACATGACTATCACATGTTAATGCAACAATTTATACCCAATGCAATATGGTTAATTAGGCCACAAACCACAAAAGATGCTATTATTAGGCTTTGTTTTTTTCAACTCAATATGTAGAAAATAAGTCATTGTATATGAACTCGATAAGATGCATGAAGAGCATTTTGTGACACTATAGCTGCTTAAGAGATACTCCCCTCCATCATGTTTTGATATTATGGTGCATTGAATTGTGCTCCTTACGAGGGAGGTAAAATTATGTAGGCCAATATGCTTTTAATATTATAATATTATAGAAGAAACAATTGTGTTTTTAGCAAATACCAAAAAAACATCACGACTATTGGTATTCCACTTGATAAGCATATCATATTTGAAAATGAGAATAAATAAGATAATAGGGACAGAAATCCTATGTTAGGCAATAAATTGGTCCAAGTTTCTCCAGAACTCTTCTTCAAAGCACATTTCTATGTCTAATTCCTTTATTGTGAAAATTATATACTTTTATACACATATAAGAAACTATATCGTGACCATATAATACTTACATACCAAAAGTATTTTCTTTTATCATGACAATTTTTTATTTTCAGACACATGTAAGAAATTATAACGGCCCATTGAATTCTTATAGTTACTTCTTTTCTTCTTTTACTAAGTGGCTAATAAAACACTATCATACAGAGACACAATATCATTTATGTGACCATATATACTCGCTTTTAGCTATATTATAATCAAGTGTCTAATTCAACTCTATAATTTAGATACATAAATAATTCCTTCATGTGACCATACATGTATCTATCATGACTTACAAAAACCATGCACAAGTTTTTTCCATTTTTCAAAGAAAATCGTGGCAGCTGGTGATATTTGGCCACGGTGTTCGAATATGGCTCGTAAATATCACATTATTTATGTTAAATATTTAAGAACGCTTACGAACTACATTGCAATGGTCACGCCAACTATTCGTAAAATGTAGTTAAAACTAGTCCAAAATGTTTTACGTGACCGTTAGCCACACAAATAATCAAAAGTGTGATTGTAGGTCATTTTTGTACTAGTGATAGTCTACCCCACATGATTAGAGACCCTCGCATGTGATGAAGTACAACGTTAATATTACGTATTTACAACAAGTCTTGAACATTTAGTGTTTACTAACACATCACTGTTGGATTAGGTGTCTAAACCATGACTAATAGTTTGTATATACCTAATTGATAGTAGCAAAGTCCATTTGGGTTGCTGACACGCCTAGGTCGTCGTGCGGTCAAAAATAAGAGAAAACCTAACACATACACTAGCACAGTGGTAGTCAGGGTCGATCCGCAGGAGCTACGTGGTCAGATCAGATGACATGTTACCAACTATAGTGTCACGCTATAGTCGGAGGACTTTAGTTTCTAAACCCTTGCTACTAAAACTTAGAAAACCCAAACTGAACAATCTCAAAATAAGCATAGACTAAGCTAAGCTTCTAACCAAACCTAGTTACTTTCTAAAATCAGAAGTGCATCTCTAATTCAGAAGTAAGCAAAAGCATCCAAACAAACCTACACAAACCAAAACAAGGCATAAACTAAACCAATAACTAAGATCCAACGGGACAGTCACTAGCTAGAGTTCAAACCTAAAAGGCTAACCTAATTGGCTACTGAAATCAGCAAAGGAAAACAGTCCAACAATGTCAAAACAATCATCCAAACACAATCCAAACACACACAATCAATAACAATCATCAAAACACCGAAAAACTGAGATTACTTGTAACCAAATGATTTTCATTAACCAAAACGAATTCCACAGGTACAAACAGTAACCAAATGATTCAAAAACATAAACCAAAGCCTAATATCAGTGGTTGTCACTCCCAAAGATACTAGCTAACAATTACTAACTATCTAGCTAAATGAAAATATATTCTAAAACATAGAAATACCAAATGAGAGATTGCTGATGCTTAATCACGGAGTCAAAGAGCCTTCAGGTCGATTTTCCATCGGGTCTTTGCTAGGGTTTTCGGCTGTAAATGCCTCTATTTATAGTTGCAAATTTCCCGCAGCCGCGCCGCGCATTTGAATTTGTTCCACCGCCTCAAAGCCGCGTCGCGCCTTTATGATTCCCGCGGCGCGCGTACTTATTTTCCTAATTTTATCTTCTTTTCCAAACTTTCTCCAATTTACACGCTTTTGGTCCCTGTTTTCATTATTTTCTTCCAAACAAGTACTGGCACAAAAAGTGAGAATACCACGTTATATATTGTAACACCCCAACTTTATCAAACCATTTATATTACATAAAACAAGTTTTATAAAATACGGTTCAACAAAAACCATTGTACTTGTTTAAATACAACAAAAGGGGTGTTACAATTACATATCAAACAACCATAAGTTTAAGGGAAATGGATTCAATCAAATACCAATACATGGAAGCTGTATCCAGCTCCACTCCTTTGCACCCTAGTGCTTATTTTGCAACTCCAAACTATCTTACAACTTTGTACCTGAACCTGGAATACATGGCATAAAAATAAAATACGTAAGACAAATTGTCTCGTGAGTTACATGAGTTTTGGACTCAAACATTTAATCTCCTTTAATAAAAACTTTATAAAATAAACATTCGCTGAAATTTTATAGTATTAATACACTATGACTTTTTATCTTTCAAAACCATTTTATATCTTTCAAAACATAGCTTATTTCATACTTTCTTTGACTGGTTTTATAAACTTGCTGGATTTTTATACTTAGGGCTTTAATCACTATGTGTGATACCCCAAGTCTCTACAGCTAGAAAGAACGGATCAATCCTCACTGTAGAAGTGCTGAGGCAGCCTACTTCGCGAAGGGGTTACCCCCAGTAGACTCCTTACCTAACCCGGGTAGGTTGGAACATAGTTCCCTTACTAACGAATGCTAGCTACAATACCAGTCAAATATAAAAATACTTCCTGGAAACTGAAACAATATTTGTACACAAAATGGCTAATTGCCAAGCTTTTGACTCAAACATGTTCCTAACATAATCTAGGCTATTGCCAGGAATCATACTTTCAAATATAGCAACTAACTCTCCATTAAGCTAGAAAATGTACCATTTTTGCAAATATTTTCACACATAAAAATATATATGAAATCTGAAAAATATTTACTTACTTGCCATGTATCCCCAAAATGGGTGAAAATGATACATGTACTCACCTTATAACTCTTGAAAAGTCGTTTAGATGTCCCTCGGTTCTTTACCCTTTCGGTGTCCGATTACTTGGCTTGCACCTATATATGGTATATGATACATTAATTTACATTTTAATTGCCTCTAATACATGTTAGAGTCCTTATTATACCATTACTGGTCAAAACAAGTGTATAACTCTTGAATGACCAACTTTAGTTAAATTGTATTTTATACGTATTTTACTACAGTACCCTCGGAGGGTCGTATTTCGATTCCGATAAATTTTTATGAAGTTTTGGACCATTATAGACCTATGTTTAAAATTTGGGGTCAAACGGATAAGTTTTGGACAAAAACTTAAAATCAAAAATCTCTTGGCAGGAAACCTTGAACCAAAACTGCATTTATGTTCAGCCCTGAGGCGCACTGCGCCCAAGGGAAGGTGCATCGCGCCTGCTGTGCAGGAGTCCAGGTTTTTCCCGATTTTTTAGCTACAAATTCCCAATTTCTCATATTAAGTGCTGAATACTCTACTTAATTGATAAGGGTTTGTTTCAAGACTAAAACCCTTCATTTATTACAGGTTTTAAACCATGGAAATCAAGTTAATCACAAGAACTCCCAATCTAGGGTTCTTGATCAAAATCCCAATTCTTGAGAAATAGCAATCTACTTCCATTTTCCTGAATTAAGTCCTTTTAGCATGACTTAATGGAAGTGTTAAGCCATTTAAACTACATGATTCGAGACTGAAATTACAATTTCAGTTCATCCCGTGAAAAACCAATCCAAGAATTGAAACTAGAAACTTGATTACTAACCTTGGTTTAGATTATATCTTCAATTCTTGTTGGAACCTCCTTGTTCTTCTTCCTAGCCTTGCTCTCGGTTCTTCCAATGATTTCTCCCGTGGTCTCTAGAGCACTCTACTGAATTGTGTTGATTTATGAGATATTTTTCTCATTTTATATTTTCATATTTTCAGTTTTGGTCCCTAACTTGCATTCCTTGGACTTTTGACACTAACACTAAATTTGGCCACATAAAACTATAATTCTTACATTTTTAGTCCTAAATTATAAATAAATTTTTATAATAATTTCTGCATATGGTCAAATGACCAATTTACCCTTTTTAGTCAAGATTCACTATTCACGCGGTAAAAAGTTCAAATTCCGCATAAACTCTTATTGTTTATATTATTATCTCACTTACACATATTATTTTACATAATGGTCTTATAATTGTCGAAAGACCGTTTTACCCTTTTGACCATAATTTCTCATAATATTACATATAAAACTTTAAATTACACACATCTTATTTTACATATTTATTATAAATTCTTGGTCGTTTCATATATGATATAATTTCACTAAGAATAGGGCTCAACAACGACTAAAATATGCAATATCACTAGGCGTTGTCAAACACCCCATACTTGTGCCTTGCTTGTCCCCAAGCAAGAGAGTTTTTAATAAAATCTAACTAAGACTCAAAAAATTTTTGACGGTGTTTAGTTTCAAAGCTTATTGCCCTATGAGTTAGACTGAAATAGTTCGCGAGAACCTAATTAGAATGTTCTTTGGAATTCATGGCTTTCTAGAGAACCCTTGATTCCAAACTTTCTGTCCACAATGAAGTGTACTTACTCATTCAAATTCTAAAGGCCATTAAGGAATTGTCCATGACTTTCGATGTTGTCCGTGTAACGAGCTTTCCAAAATACCATCCCAGACCAGACGATCTTAGGTGGTAAGGTGCATAAATGCCTCTTCGAGACCACCCTTTTCGGACCTACCGGCTCGAACAACAAAGGCCACAGATTGACATTTCCTTCCTAAATTCCAATCCTAAAACAATCCAATCGTCTAACTCCTAAAACTCAACTTGTTTGACTAACTAATAGCATTATCACAACTAAATAGTATCTCTTGAAAAATACCACTGCTATCAACAATCACAAACCATTCGTTTCAAAATTACAATTTAGTAAAAATTTTGAAAAAGTTGCAAAAAATTGAAAATTGGTCTTTTCCCACAAAAAATTCAAAAAACTACTCTTTCGACCGTCCACACCCCACACTTAAAACCATACAATGTCCCCGTTGTACATAAAAAATAATTTAGAACAAGGGAGAAAGAGTTACTCATTTGGACGGTAGACTGCTTGGTTGGTACTCGGTATCACAGGTACAAATTCGAACAAAAAGTCCTTGATTTCGAATTCTGGAGTTGTGATGCAACAGTAAATACGCCGGTGGTCAAGACAAGTGGAGGGGGCACGGTGACCCCACACTTGTATGAGACAACTCCTCCTTAATTTTGGTATAACATGCAAAACTCAACAAGACATTAAACACAAACATAACAAATAAAATATAAATAAACAAAAAAATAAAAGTGTGTCATAGGTACAGTACATATATCCCAAAAAGAAAATAAAGAAAAAGAAAATACATCAACTGCCACATGGTGGCTTGGAAGGTCCAGCCTCATGATCATGGGCTCTGGCTGGGAATGGTCGGGGGCGCTGACCCTGCTGGGTAGCTAGATCCAAAAGTACCTCCCCAATCCACTCTAGCTGGTCCTCCATCCTGGCAACCCTGGCTGCCAGTCGGTGGATGGCCGCTGGGTCCTCCTGCTGCTGTGGCTGTGGCTGTGGCTCTGCTGGTAGAGGCTGCCTCCTGCGTCTCCTGCCAGGCTGGGCGTACGCTGGCTGGGGGTCCTGGGGTGCCTCTTGAAGACTTTTGCTTCCCTTTCTCTTGATTCTTTCTCATATTGCTGGTGTCTTGCTTCTAGCATCTCCATCATTTCTAGCAATTGCTCCTTATCGATAGTGGCCAACGGATGATCCTTTGTTTCCTTTAAAATCTCCTCCTTGCCTCCTTCCCCTGTTCGCGTCCATATTTTTTCTTTGTTCCTAATCCCAAGCTTCATTAACACACTGTTGTCCAGTTGCTTGTCATCATCCTCCGAAGGTAAGGATACATGGTTTCCGAACACATTCAGCCTTCTTTTCCGTGTCCCAAAGGAGATGTCCACATCCCCCGTCTTGCAGTCAATCACAGCGCCAGCCGTAGCTAAAAATGGGCGTCCTAAAATGAGCGCAGGCGCGTCATCCAAACTTTCATACTCCATGACTAGGAAATCTACAGGATAGAAGAAATCTCCAACCTTGACTATGACATTAGTCAATTTTCCCCAGGACACCTTTGTTGACCGGTCAGCCAGCTGCAATACAACTTTTGCTGGCTCTAGTTCTTCATTCTTGTACTTATCATATAAGTACCCGGTAGCACATTTACACTTGCTCCCAAGTCCAGCAAAGTGTTCCGAATGACCACATCTCCTACAGTAGTAGTGATCAATGGTGATCCATGATCCTTCTCTTTTTTGGGCAGTGTTCCCAACAGTGCCTCACTGGCCTTGATTGTTAATCTAACAGTGTCTGGTGTGGGAATCTTACTTTTTCCATTTCTATCACACATCTCCTGAAGAATTCTTTTATCCTCAGGAGCATCCTTAAGTTCATCCCACAGAGGTTGGTTTATCAATGGCCCTATTGGTTTAGGCACTTCCTGTTTCTTCTTCCCTTTCTTATCTTTCTTTTTCTACTTAATTCCTACTACTGTCGACTGCTTTTCTTCCTGGAACTCCTTGTCCACCTCTGGTTGAGTTCCCTCCTCAACAGGAATTTCTTTTTCCTTACCTTCTCCTTTAATCTCCTTAGTCTCCTCCTTTTCTTGGATCTTTTCTTCTTTCTCAGGCTCTGCCTCATCTACTGAATCTAATAAGTCCTCCAAAGTGATTTTTCTCCATTCAGTCTCAACAGTGTTTACGTGCTCCTTCCCGGCTCGCTGATTATGGGTTGGATTAACCTCTGTAGCACTTGGCAACTTTCCATTGTCCTTTTTTCGCTGATCTTAGGCCATCTTTCCAATTTGCCTTTCCATGTTCGCGATAGCTTTTGCATTGGCTTGGGACTGCTGCTGAGTAGCGCTGAACATTTCATACATTTTTGCTACCAAGTCTTCTTGAGTTCCTGGGCATTGTTGACAGCAGTGTTGGGCCCCCTATTACTGTTGTTACTACCACTCCCACTCGTATTTCCATTATTGCTTGCGGGCTGGTATGACCTAGGCTGATTAGATGATTGACCTTGGTGATTATTTTGCCTCTGGTTGTTGAAGTTCTGCTGCTGCCCTTGGTTATATGGTCTGTAGGGTCGTCCATTGTTATACTGACCTTGACCCTGGCCATAAACTTGGTTTGCTTCCTGAACCTTCGGTCCTCCTTGACCTCCTTGTGATTGACCCTTAGGTCCATTTTGCAGCGTTGACATGAGCATGTCAAACTTCTTATTTAATTCACTTATTTCCTTTTTCACTTCCTTCTTCCAATCAGCATCATCTCCCACTGCTGCTGCTGTGCCTACAATCTTTCTCGTAGAAAAATTTGCTTTGGAGCCATTGCTTAATTGCTCCAAGAACTGCCAAGCCTCTTCTGGGTCTTGCCACATAAATGTCCCGCTTGACGAGGCATTTATCATAGCTTGATGCGTTTCGCTGACTCCTTCGAAGAACAACTTCACTAACTGCCATTTAGGAACCTCATGATGCGGGCAGGATCACAATAACTCCTTCAACCGATCAAATGCTTCGTGAAAAGCTTCTCCTGGTTTTTGCTGGAAGTCTTGAATAACCCTCCTAATCTCCGTTGTCTTGCTTGCCGGATAGAATTCTTGTAGGAACTTGGCCTTGAGCTGGTCCCACGTGGTGATGCTGTTTAATGGTAAAGACGTAAACCAGTATTTGGCTTTGTCTTTAAGAGTGAATGGGAATAACCTAAGCCTAAAGATGTTCCTATTAGTATTCCTAGGGGTATTAGCATTGGCAATCGCTATAAATTCATATAAATGATTGTACGGGTCATCCTGCTTGTACCCCCTAAACTCCGGTAATATCCCTAACAACTGAGGTCTTATTTCTACTTGAGATTCAATATTGTCAGGAATATAAATTGGCGATGAGTCATCATATTCCCGTGGCTGGAAATGTGATGCAACCGATTGCCTTCTCGGTTGTACAAAATATAAAGGTTGGGCAGGATTACCAAAAAGGTGATGATCGTTATATTCCTGCTGACCTTGTGGTGGTTGATACTGTTGTGCTCTTCTCAGAGGTCCTCGACCTCGGTTCCTTGGTTGTTGTGGTGCTGGTGGCACCCATCCTTCATCTTCCTCATCATATCTATCCTCGATCTCTGGATACTGGTACCGCGGCTGAGGAGGTGGCTGGTATTGTGACATCAGCCTAAAATGGATTCGAGTCAACCCAACTCAATTGGAAATTTAATAAACCCTACTCAAGATCACTTGACGCAATTAGGATCAAAACCCATACACTACGATATAATTTGACGTTAATAGCAATATAACATAGTATAACGTTATAACTATAATCAAATTAAATTATGATACCATATTAAAATTAAATCAAAGTATGATGCTCTAATTAAATTAAAAAAATCAAACTTGAATGCTATAATTAAACTTCAAATAAAAATAGATTGTTATAATCAAATAATAACCTATCTTTTATAAAACTCTTTTTTTATAAACTCTACATTAAATTTTATAAAACTCTTATATTAATTAATGTATTATATAAAAAGATGCTTGTGTTAGTGAGAAATTATGAAGACCACTAAAAGCAAAAGGTTATTCCCATTGTCTCCCACTCACACCTCCCATCATCTTTCCTTTCATTTTTCTCCCAACACATTATTCTCATCACCACTCAAACCCTCTCTATTCTTTCTCTCACCCTCAAGCTCGAAATTCCTCCAATAAATCTTCATATTTCAGCCAAGAACACTCCATCATACTCAAATCTCCATCCCTCTTGAAGCATTCATCAAGGTATGTTGTTAAAAGTTCCAAATTCATACATGAAACAAATTAAATCCACCAAACTATCTAAAACTCATTTTATACATAAATCTGATTTTTCTCAGAATCCCATAAATAAAATAAGAAGTTTTGGAAATTTTCAGAAAATAACTTATTTTTATTGAATTACTATAATTATTGCAATAAAATAGGGCAATAATTCACATAAAATACTTTTTAGAGTCAATAAATTCTGGGAAAATGTTGGAATGACCCATATATTGAGTAAAGTGGGTTTATGAAGTTTCATGCATTTATATTACGTTTTGATTCTTATATTGTATTTTATTTTGTTGTAGATAAATAAATAGCAAAATATAGTTATGTATGTCAAAAACTGGATTTTATATTTTTCGCACTTTATTAACATTATAAAGACTCCATGACCAAATTTACAGAGTTTTTTAAGAATGTTTTCTTATTTTTCCCGATTTAATGATAGTTTAATGATTTAAACTGATAATAAATAGCTACACATGTCCAAAAATTACAAAACCTTATCCGAATATCTTATATAACATGTTAATCATAAATAAAAAAGTTTAATGAATTTCCCTTAATCGCTTACTATTATTTATGATTTTATTGCTTAATTAATAATGAAACAAATAAGAAATACTTCCCATAGTCACAAATATCCAAAACATTTATAGTAGGCTCAATATAATGTTAGAAAACTATTCCTAAATTTCCAGAATTTTTAGGGATCATTTACTAATTTTCCCGAATTTTGATATTGTTTAATCAATAAAATAATAAAGAAATACTAAACCAGTTCAGAAAACTATGAAAATTTTACAGTAATTAGTATTATGTGAAATAATGATTTCCTAATAATTTCAGAATTTGTCAATAATTTTTACTCTTTAAAAATATTTTCCTAAGTACTTAAGCATGTAAAAATGCATTTTTAATGATTATTTCATATAAATAATTGTTAAAATCTGTAAATACTTATAATTTGACAAGTTATTATTTTAATAAGAAATTATTAAAATCTTGACTAAATTGAAAATATAAATTAATTATACAAAGTAATTAATTCAATTTAAAATTCATTTAACAAATGAATACCTTAATATTCAAATCGAAATGAATTATTGTTCATTCATCTAATATAAGAATATGTGTATAATTATTTTTATTAATACTTCATTTCCGTTTAGTAGTTCCTAAACCAAAACTATTAATTATATTAGGTTCTACGTCATTTTGACCCGAGCCGCCTATTCTGCGACACGCGTATTCCGTTGGACTAATGTGAGTAATCTACCCCATATTTTATAATTTTCAATACTTTTGGGGTGTATCATGTGGTTTTAATATGTTCCAACTTCATTTTATTATTTTTTCACCATTGAGACATTGTTGGGACATTTATACATGAATCATTATTTGTATAATTATTGTTTGTTTACGCTACATGTACTTGTAGTGCATTACAATTTTTAGTCTAATCTCCATGACTATGCCCGTATTCTTGAGGTACGTTATGGACAATAATAGCGCTATTGGGTTGACCACCCCGCCTTGGGATGCTAAGGTGATTGATCGCACGTGGTTGAGTGTGTATGATGATTAGATGCTCCATCCTACATATATATATATATATATATATATATATATATATATATATATATATATATATATATATATATATATATATATATATATATATATATATATATATATATATATATATATATATTGTTGAAAAATATATTTTTGTATGTGACAATCACTGAAATAAGATGAACTGTTATTATCTAACAAATATTATCAGTTTATTCCAGATTGCGTGAATTCAAGATCAAAAACAAGAATAAATCAAGACCCGAGAAACTTTGAGAAAACATCCAAACCTGAGGAAGTAACGCTTCAAACCAAAGAGCAAAATACAAAATATCACACTGCTACAGCAATCACGACGCGACAGACCTCCTGGTCGCGACGTGAAGAGAAGAACAAAGACAGAAGACCAAATTGCTACAGCGCTCGCGACGCGACAGCAAGGGTGGTCGCGACGCGAAGACGTCCATCGCGAAGCTCCAACGTGACACCACCAACTTTCTAATCGCGAGACTACCAACACACTATCCTTCGCGACGCGACCAAAAGCAACGCGACCAAAAGTAAACGCGACGAAAAGCTCGACATACCAGCGAAGACGCACTGACCCGACAAAAAGCGCACCGACCACCAGCCAAGCACCCTCGCGACGCGACGGCATTACCGGTCGCGACGCGAAGCCTGTAGTTCAGCAGTATAAATAAGATGCAAACCTCTTGCCATTCTTGTGCAGAAAATAACTTACACCACACATTCCCATTCAAGCACCAATATTATCCTACGTCCAAAGAGCAAGAAAACCTGCCAAAACGCTCAAGAAAACTCTTTTCAAACAAAGAAAATCCAAACAAACAAACACCATACAAAACCTCTACCCGACACCAAACAAAACCTCTACCCAACACCATACAAAACCTCTACCCGACACCAAACAAAACCTCTACCCGACACCAAACAAAACCTCTACCCGACACCAAACTTCAAACCTCTAAACAACCTCAACCCGAATACCAAACTACAAAACCTACACACCCACTACCAAATACGTACACGAAAACTAAACCACAAAAACCCCGTGCATCTCAATTAAACCGACACTAAAAACCCATTTCACCAAACACCAAAAACTACCAAACCTCATCCTACCGTAAAGAACGAGAATCGACGCTTCAAAGAAAACGCCATCTTCATCGGCTATCGATAAGTTCTTTTGAAATTATTTGTGTCGTTATTGATTTATTCAAACTGTTATAAATCAACTGTACCAAATATCCAATACATCCGAATTGAACCTTGACAACGAAAACATATGAGGACTGTATTTAACCGAGACATCTAACTTCTAACTTCTAACTTCTAACCTTTTTATTTATTGTAAAAACACTTTATCGTTGATAATGGCGTTTATTACATCTAACCTCTAACTTCTAACATTTACTTTATTTACCGCTTTCTGTCTGTTTAAATACTGTCTAGTTTAGATTTACCGCTTTATATTTATTCCGCAACTTTTATTTATTCCGCATATTATAGACAAAATACATATCTGTCACACAGTAACCGGCTTAAAAACCCTTACTCGTGGAGATCGGTCATCGTATTTTCAACATATATATATATATATATATATATATATATATATATATATATATATATATATATATATATATATATATATATATATATATATATATATATATATATATATATATATATATATATATATATATATATATATATATATAGGGTGAGGACTTATTGTTGTTGTTATCATTTGTTAATCAATTGTTGATTTATAAACTGTTATCTCAATAACACTTGCTTGCCAACTTCAAAAGAAAACAAATTTCAAATTATTCAAACTCACAATTTTTTTTAATAAAACTAGATTACTCACCAACTCTCGTAGTTGACCTGTTTTTACCCATGATGCAGATTTGAATAATGAAGTTGATGAAAAGTAGGGTTTACCTTAGAAACCCACAAGACTATTTAAATTTGATGTAATAAATGTTATTGTATTTTGATTTGTATTTGTATGTTGTGGATCTTGTTTGCATACTCAGTACTTAATTGAATCTAATCATATTATAACATAGTTGTCATGAGACTTTGAACAATATATCACGCCTTGATCGATTCCGCCAAGGATCGGGGTGTGATAGGTATTATTGCGATTGTATAGGTTGAGGTTTGAAAAATACTGGTTGTGGTTGAGAAAATGGTTGAGAAGTTGGTGTCTATTATCTAGAGACTGGGGTGCCATCACGGGTCGGCTCTCCCCAAGACATTGCAGAGGTGAATGGATTGGTTGATTGTGGTTGTGATACTAGTGGAAATGGTGGAATCGATGGCGGAGTGCATGATGGTATGGGTACAGGGGCTGAAACCTCACCACCAGAAGCACTCGTGCTCCCGAATTGAAACTCCGAAATCGGGGGAATAAAAGACATCCCCATTGCCTCACCCGAGGGTTCCTGAGCAACACTTACTGTACTACTACTGACATTACTGAAACTCATTGTATTTAAACGCCTACGTGCACGAATCTTGCGCGCAGTACGCTCAATCTCTGAGTCAATATACAAAGGGGATAATTGCTCACCCCTGCGGGTACGCATGCACTAATGCAACACGCCTTCAAAATCAAAAACCAAAAACTAACCAAATGAAACTCAAAGAAAATCAAGAAACAAAAGTTCCTACTAATCACCTAATCTAAGCTCACAGCTCCCCGGCAACGGTGCCAAAATTTGACACGCCTAGGTCGTCGTGCGGTCAAAAATAAGAGAAAACCTAACACACATACACACTAGCACAGTGGTAGTCATGGTCGATCCGCAGGAGCTACGTGGTCAGATCAGATGACAGGTTACCAACTATAGTGTCACGCTATAGTCGGAGGACTTTAGTTTCTAAACCCTTGCTACTAAAACTCAGAAAACCCAAACTGAACAATCTCAAAATAAGCATAGACTAAGCTAAGCTTCAAACCAAACCTAGTTACTTTCTGAAATCAGAAGTGCATCTCTAATTCAGAAGTAAGCAAAGGCATCCAAACAAACCAACACAAACCAAAACAAGGCATAAACTAAACCAATAACTAAGATCCAACGGGACAGTCACTGGCTAAAGTTCAAACCTAAAAGGCTAACCTAATTGGCTACTGAAATCAGCAAAGGAAAACAGTCCAACAAGGTCAAAACAATCATCCAAACACAATCCAAACACACACAATCAATAACAATCATCAAAACACCGAAAAATTGAGATTACTTGTAACCAAATGATTTTCATTAACCAAAACGAATTCTACAGGTACAAACAGTAACCAAATGATTCAAAAACATAAACCAAAGCCTAATATCAGTGGTTGTCACTCCCAAAGATACTAACTAACAATTACTAACTATCTAGCTAAAAGAAAATAAATTCTAAAACATAGAAATACCAAATAAGAGGTTGCTGATGCTTAATCACGGAGTCAAAGAGCCTTCAGGTCGATTTTCCACCGGGTCTTTGCTAGGGTTTTCGGCTGTAAATGCCTCTATTTATAGTTGCAAATTTCCCGCAGCCGCGCCGCGCATTTAAGTTTCCCGCGGCACACGTACGTATTTTCCTGATTTTATCTTCTTTTCCGAACTTTCTCCAATTTGCACGCTTTTGGTTCCTGTTTTCATTATTTTCTTGCAAACAAGTACTGGCATGAAAAGTGAGAATACCACGATATATATGATATAATTTCACTAAGAATAGGGCTCAACAACGACTAAAATATGCAATATCACTAGGCGTTGTCAGTTGCCCTCATAGCTAGAGGTTTGGCCGAAAAACCGAAAGAGAGAAAGATTGATTTATTATGTGATTAATAAATCAATATGAATTAAATAAATAGTTTATTAATATATTATGTTGATAATATATTAATTAGAAATAGTATTAATTAATTAGAAATTAATCTAGAATTAATTGGAATTAATTTGGTGATTAATTGAATGAATTAAAGGTGCAGGGCCTGAATTGTAATTATTCAATAGTTGAGTACTGACAGTTTTGGCAGCTGGTGGTTGGCAAAATTATGGATTCGATAATCCATGATTTCGAAATTAATAAATAAGATAAATAGAGTTTGAATTAAATGATAAAATGTTTATCTCAATTTGAATTCAAAAAGGTTTATCTTTAAGGTTTATCTGTAACCACCTAGAGCCTATAAATAAGGACCCCTGGCCACCATATGTCTGCACCATTATTCTCTCCTCCCTCTCCCTGGATTTTTTGAGTTCCCTAGCTACTGGGTGTGATTCCATTTGAGGCATGACACTTGTGGTGCTTAGCTTTCAAGAAATCAACTAAAGGTTAGTTTTTCTTTTATATTCTTTTTGTAAATTTTCGATTGGCCTTAGGGTTTATATTATATGTTCAAATAGTGAAAACATATATCCAAATTAGGTTGCATGTGAACTTAGGGTTTGAGTTTATTGTTTTGCATAAAACCTATCAGTGGTATCAGAGCTTTTGGTTGTTTTCTGTTTGAATTGCTATAATAGTTATACCTTAAATTTAGGGTTTATTGAAACTAAACCATAAAAAGGGCCTAATCGATTTCAGGGTTAGGATTTTCGAAACCCTAGCCCCTCCCCACCTTATTTGCGATTTTGCCTCTAGGGTTTTAGAAGGTTTTTCTATTTTTGGTAATTGTGATTAATTAACAAATGGATAACCTTAAACCCTTTTGTATGATTTTCGAAATCTAGTGGGTTAAGAATAGGATTAAATTAATTTGATTAATTTGTGATCCCTATCTGATTTAATTATTTAATTAATTGTTTAATTAAAAGATAAATATTAAATCAATTAAGGTTTAAATTTAAGTTAATAGTTAATTTTCGAAAATTTAAATGGTTAAACCAATAATATTTTAAAAGTTTAAAATACATATTATATATATTATTGTTAAAAGTTAATACCTATATGTATAAGAATTGGTTAGTCAAATCGCTAGTACATCTCATTCACGAAGCTCGTCTATAAGGAGGGTATAAGGAAACTGCTCTCACCCACCGCTCTCTTGATCAGTGGAGGGTTGTTAGTCGAATGGGTTTGATAGGACCGCTTAATCTCATTAAAAGTATAATGTTATTAATCAAAGTACTAGAACCAATTTTATGAAAATCCCAAATCTAGTTACTTTAGGAAAAATGTTAAAGATATGCTAATCCATGAAATTACACATTACACTTTATGAGACATTAGTGGAGCATGTGTGGTTTAACGGCACACTAATAGGGGCTCATAAAGAGTAGCAGTGGGTATCTCAAATTTATCATTGTTGATGGAGCGTGTGTGGTTTACCGGCACATCAATTTGAGATAATAATTGACATTGAGGTTACCAAGCTAATTTGCATGGTTATTCACATCGTGTTTGTGATCCTCAGCATCCCAGTCACAAACGAAAGAGCGTAGTCCGAGATTAAACATGTTATTGAACAATTCAATAAATCTCAAAGATCTAGGAATTTCACTTAATATGATTATCTTCCGCGGTGGAATTGGTGAATCGTCATTCGCCTACCTTTATAAAATTTACAATTAGATTACGGCATCCCTCTTCTACGTTGTGAATTATATAGTTGGGTCCTAGCATTAACTATTATTCTTGGGTTAATATTAAGGAATTAATATCTAATTAAAACTACCTTCTTTTATAGATGTCTTCTGCTGATGCTTCTACTCCCCATTCCGCACCCGCATCTCACTCCAATAATAACATCACTTTGATCCTCTCATTGTGCTCCCGAGTGACATTGGATGACACTAACTACAATGACTGGATGAGGAATATCGAAATGGCTATGAGGATTGAGGTCAGAGAATATGTCCTTGAAAAGAAGCTTATCGAAGTTGATCTCGAAACCGCTACTCCCGAGGAATATGCCTCGTACAAAAAACACTATGATGACGCGACCAAAGTGGCCTGCATCATGGTTGCTACAATGGTTCCCAAATTGCAAAGGTTTTACGAGGACTACTGGCCATATGAGATGAACAAGGACCTTGCGGAAAAGTTCCGCAAGCGAGCTCGTGTCGAGAAATGTGAAGTAGTCCGAGCCCTCATGACTTGTAGGCTAAAGGACGGAGAGTCTGTCTACACTCACGTGCAAAGAATGCAAGGTTATGTGGAGAGTCTGCAGAAGCTGAATATGCAGATCGACGAGGAGCTGGACATTGATATGGTCCTTAACTCCTTGCCGAGTTGTTATGATCAGTTTATACTGGCATATCATTTGAACAACACTCAGACCTCATTGGCTGAGCTGCATAACATGCTGCAGACTGCAGAAGACGGGCTGAAGGGTAAAGGTGTACCTTCTATGAACACTCCTGTCTTGGCGATTGGAAAAGGGAAAGGAAAGAAAAGGAAGGGTCCTCCCAAGCAGAATTGGAAGGACAAGGTTCAAGTCGGGCCATCCAGTAATGGCCCGAGACCCAGGCCTTCTAACATTCCTCATGTCTCGAACCCCAAAGATGCCGACTGTTTTTATTGTAAAGAGAAGGGCCACTGGAAAAGAAGTTGCCCCAAATACTTGTAGGACATCAAAGATGGCAAAGTGAAGCCATCGTCAGCAGGTATATACACTATCTCTAAAAACTCATCATCTTCTTGTTCTTGGGTCCTTGACATAGGATGTGGTTTTCACATTTGTTCTAATTTGCAGGGCCTAAAGGAAAGTAGGGAGGTGGAGCACGGGAGAATAAACTTGATCATGGGCAATAGGCGATCGTCACCTGTAACCAAGATCGGAGTTTATAGTTTAGTGCTCAGTAGTGATGTTAGTTTAGATCTTTTAAATTGTTGCTATTCGCCAGATATGGCTAGAAACATTATTTCATTTCATGCATTGTTCAAACAAGGTTTTAAGTATTCTTTTGATAATTTGAATGGTTCAATTTCTGTATATAAGAATGGTGTCTTTATATTTGAAGCTTTACCTTGTAATGGTGTGTATGAAACTGTGACTTGTGTAGACAATTTAGGAAATAATGTATTACAATATGATTCTTCAAATGGTGTAGAAAAGGCATGCTTTTGGCATTGTCGTCTTGGGCACATCAACAAGAAACGCATTGCCCAACTCTAAAGGATGGAGTGTTGGAATCATTAGATCTCAAGTCGGATGATGTATGCGAATCTTGTCTTTTAGGCAAAATGACAAAGTCACCTTTCACAGGGACTTGTGAAAGAGGTGAAGGTCTGTTGGATCTCATACACACAGATGTGTGTGGACCCTTCAGATCAACCACAAGGGATGCCAATCAGTTCTACATGACTTTTACTGATGATTATAGCAGATATGGGTATATCTACTTAATCAAGTATAAGTCAGAAACCTTTGAATAGTTCAAAGAGTTTAAGAATGAAGTTGAGAATCAATTGGGCAGGAAGATAAAGATGCTTAGATCCGATAGAGGCGGTGAGTATCTTAGTATCGAGTTCCTTGACTATCTTAAGGAATGTGGAATTGTTTCACAGTTGACACCTCCTAGAACACCACAGTTGAACGGTGTTGCTGAGAGACGTAACCGAACCCTGTTGGACATGGTTCGTTCCATGACGAGTCGAGCTTCTCTTCCCATCCACTTCTGGGGGTATGCCTTAGAGACTGCCGCCAACATCCTCAATCTTGTCCCTACTTAAAAGGTTGTCAAAACACCTCACGAGATGTGGACAGGGAAAGTTCCCTCGTTAGCACATATCAAAGTCTGGGGTTGTGAAGCTTTCGTGAGACGAGATACCCACGACAAACTCGCAACTAGAAGTGAGATGTGTGTTTTCATTGGATACCAGAAACAGTCTTTTGGATACTTGTTCTACAGACCGAGCGAGGACGTGGTCTTTGTAGCACGACGAGGAGTCTTTCGAGAGAGAGAGAGAGCTCATATTCAAAGAGGACAGTGGGAGTACCATTGACCTTGAAGAAATTCAGGAGTCATCCAATGATGGAACCTTAGAAGAAACTAGCACACAACAAGAGGAAGAAGTTCGGTCCGACAGACATTTCATTACCTCTTAGACGCTCCAGTACAGTTAGCATGTCACTCGAGTTTTATGGTTTCCATATAACTACGGATGGTGACACGTTTGTCAGTGATAGGACATTGGTAAATTTGGATGAGCCAGCCAGCTACAAGGAAGCAGTGGCAGGCCCTGAGGCTGCTAAATTAAAAGAGGCAATGGACAGCGAGATCAAGTCCATGTATGACAACCAAGTTTGGAATTTGGTTGATAATGTACCAGGTCGAAAGACAGTTAGGTGCAAATAAATCCTCAAGAAGAAGACAAACCCCGGGGGTTGACTATGACGAGACCTTCTCACCAGTGGTCAAGATTAAGTCCATTAGGATAATGCTAGCCATAGCTGCATTTCATGATTATGAAATTTGGCAGATGGACGTCAAAACCGCTTTCCTTAACGGGAAGTTGGCTGAGGATGTTTACATGAATCAGCCAGAGGGTTTTGTGGGCGCAAAGTATCCTAATAAGGTGTGTAAGCTTGAGAAATCAATCTACAGATTGAAACAAGCTTCTCGCAGCTGGAATCTTTGCTTCCATGAGAAAGTCAAAGAGTTTGGTTTCTCTAGAAGCGAAGATGAGTCCTACGTATATGTCAAGGCTAGTGGGAGTATAGTCACTTTTCTGGTGCTGTATGTCGATGACATACTGCTCATGGGAAACGACATTCCAACCTTGCAAGATGTTAAGTCTTGGCTTGGGAAGTGTTTCGCCATAAAAGACCTTGGAGAAGAAGCCTATATTCTCGGGATAAGGATATTGAGAGATAGGAAGAAGAGACTAATAGGACTTAGTCAAAGTACATACTTGGATAAGGTACTAAAGAGGTTTAGTATGGAAAATTCCAAGAAGGGAGAGCTGCCTATCCAGAGCAATGCAAAATTGAGTAAGACTCAAAGCCCGAGTACAGATGAGGAGATAGCTGACATGAGTCGAGTACCCCACGCTTTGGCGGTAGGGTCGATCATATACGTTATGATATGTACTCGCCCTGACGTGTCCTTTGCTTTGAGCATGGTCAGTCATTATCAAGGAAACCCTAGGTGAGCTCATTGGATAGCTGTTAAGAACATTCTCAAGTATCTGCAAAGGACAAAGAACATGGTTCTAGTCCTTGGTGGTAGTGATACATTGAGAGTTAGTGGGTACACTGACGCCAGCTTCCAAACAGATAGAGACAACGGTCAGTCTCAGTCGGGCTGGGTATTTCTTTTAAATGGTGGAGCGGTTACTTGGAAGAGTTCCAAGCAAGAGACGGTGGCTGATTCTACGTGCGAATCAGAGTACATAGCAGCAAGTGAAGCGTCAAAGGAAGCAGCTTGGCTGAAGAACTTTTTCGGTGACCTTCGAGTAGTCCCGACCATTTAGGAGCCTATGGAACTTTTCTGTGATAACGAAGGAGCGATTGCTTTGACAAAGGAACCGAGAGATCATGGAAAGTCTAGGCATATCGACAGAAAGTACCACTATATCAGACATAGGGTAAAAGAAAGTCACCTCCTTGTGAAGAGGGTATCATCTGAAGATAATCCTATAGATCCCTTGACAAAGGCTCTGAGTAGGATCAAGCACAATCAGCATGCTAGGAGTATTGGATTGCGAGATGATATTAATTTTGTAATTAGATAGTTTTCTGAAACTTGTAACAATGTAAATGTAATTGACTTTGGTGATTTAATTATAGAGAATTATTGATAAGTATTGTTTACTGCTATTTGTCAATTGTTTATCATTGTGTTTCAATTTTGCATGTTTTACTTCCTGAATAATATGATTATTCAAGTATCTACAGTTGCTCACACTCTAGGAAGTAAGTAGTGAATTAAGACTGTCATGAATTGGATTGTAGAATGTCTAAGGAGTTAGACATAGCAACGACATTGCTACGACATTCATGAGTACTTAGAAAATAGAGATTTGAGTATTGGATAAACCCACGCTCAGAGAATTACTTCATGGCTTATATCACGAGCAATTTTGAGACGATAACATCTTATGATCTTGAAGCAGAAACATATGACTTATAGTTTGCAAAGGCAATTGTTCATTGATAATACGAAAACGCATCGGTAACTCGATGTTATAAAACGTGTTGTTGTGAGCGATTTTACTGGTAAAAGATATAAGCATATGAGTCAAAGCTTATTCGTTCCTTGACCCTCATGGGAAAACAAATATCTTTAGGCCTCTCGATGATTTTAAAGTTGACTGAAAGTGTTGGCCAACCAGGACTAAATTGATGTGTTCAATTAGAAGTCTTATGTCATATGCAAATCAGAAATCGGGAAACAGAGTATCGGACTGAGATTGATCTTAATCCATGTCTTAAGTTCGGAAAATATCTTGTTGGACGGAGGATCATATGATCACTTATCTATGAACAGAACTGACTGGGTCAGAGTTCGGCAGCGGCTTTTTGGAAGCTACAATTTGCTGGTAAATTAGAAGGTAAATTGACAATTATAGTCATAGACTTATCCAAGTGGGAGACTGTTGGATTAGGTGTCTAAGCCATGACTAATAGCTTGTATTTACCTAATTGATAATTGCAAAGTCCATTTAGGTTGCCTTCATAGCTAGAGGTTTGGCAGAAAAACCAGAAGAGAGAAAGATTGATTTATTATGTGATTAATAAATCAATATGAATTAAATAAATAGTTTATTAATATATTATGTTGATAATATATTAATTAGAAATTAATCTAGAATTAATTGGAATTAATTTGGTGATTAATTAAATTAATTAAAGGTGCAGGGGCTGAATTGTAATTATTCAATAGTTGAGTACCGATAGTTTTGGCAGCTGGTGGTTGGCGAAATTATGGATTCGATAATCCATGATTTAGAAATTAATAAATAAGATAAATAGAGTTTGAATTAAATGATAAAATGTTTATCTTTAAGGTTTATATGTAACCACCTAGAGCCTATAAATAAGGACCCCTGGCCACCATATGTCTGTGCCATTATTCTCTCCTCCCTCTCTCTAGATTTTTTGAGTTCCCTAGCTACTGGGTGTGATTCTATTTAAGGCACGACACTTGTGGTGCTTAGCTTTCAAGAAATCAACTAAAGGTTAGTTTTTCTTTTATATTCTTGTGGTGCTTAGCTTTCAAGAAATCAACTAAAGGTTAGTTTTTCTTTTAGTAAATTTTCGATTGGCCTTAGGGTTTATATTATATGTTCAAATAGTTAAAACATAGATCCAAATTAGTTTGCATGTGAACTTAGGGTTTGAGTTTATTGTTTTGCATAAAACCTATCAATTACTTCTTGTTGAGTCATGATAATGGACCTATCCAGTTGTCCACATTACATATAGGTAGCATACCTTTTGACATACCCTCATAGGATGACGATTTCCTTGAGGTGTCTCAATCAGCTCTCTAAACCTCCCTAATACACCTTCGGTATATGCAATGATAACATAAGACTTCCACTTGTTAAGGTCTCCCTGGGTACATATAAAGAAGAAAGGAAGTATTGTATATCCCTCATAAATGATTCCATGAAAGACAGGTTCCTCGCCCTATATAAAAAGGGTGTTGCTTTGATATTGATTGATCATCGTTATGTCGTTAGGCATGTGTTGATAGACATTTAGATTATCATATGTGGGAACTTTGTTAGGGTGGTTTGAGTGTGATGTAAGTTTTCTATATTTGTATATTATCAATATACAACATAATTATGATATGGTCATTTCTTCTCGTTATTTATGTGTTGATCGACATCACATAATGCCCTAGACATCATTGTTTCTAGAACATAGGCATGTTGATGCTCGATGGATATATATACTGATAGGTTTCATCCCTATTATTATAGAATGAAGTGATATTATGGAACACATCACCCAACTTAGTGTGAATTTGATATGGTATGCTTGTGTTTGGATTACATTACATAAGAATTTTGCACCTATAATGAAATGTGATGTAATATTTTATGTATTCCAACCATTTGTCTATGTATACATCCCCATCAATGTAGGGAATATCCATTGAGTTTTGGGAGGGCTTGGATTTGTAGACGTTAACACTAGCTATATATGATAGTTTATAGGGTGGTAATTATCGTTAAAAAATCATAGATAGGTTTATATATATGTGAGCCCGTATCTATAATGTTTAGTGGCTATCCAATATTAGCATAGCCAAGGAATCGATGTTATCCCCTCAAGAGTTTCACACTTAGACTTATGATGTGCACGAATCTACCTAATTAGTAGAACTCTATAGGGGGTTGTATGGTTTTTGTACGTTAGGTTCTTAAGATGTTGGCCTTTGGTAAGTTTGTGAGCATCGAGGGTTGCACTACCAAATGGGAGGACACATATCATAGTCGACTACATAGATAGCATGAAGTACACGTCGCATCAACCCGTCCATTACCCATTGCATGTTTTGTCTTTTATATATATATATATATATATATATATATATATATATATATATATATATATATATATATATATATATATATATATATATATATATATATATATATATATATATATATATATATATATATATATATATATATATATATATATATATATATATATATATATATATATATATATATATATATATATGTGTGTGTGTGTGTGTGTGTGTGTGTGTATGTATTTGTTCCTTTTTAAGTTTATTTTGAAAACTCGACTTGCTTTTACTTATGATTATACTAACATTTAGCACTGTATAACAAACCCACAATGCTACTATAAAAAAGATCTAATACATAACCAAAAAAATATAGAAACAACATTCACATAATCGTATGAGAATTTTAAGCTCTCTTTATCAAACTCATGATTTCACTCCACACATTCTCTCACAAAATTTCAACAACTCATATTCTACAATCTCAATGTCATGTTTGTCTTTTTTTTTTATCTGGCACTAGGCAGTATCGGATCTCTTTTTTCGTGTCTAGTGTCCACTAGCTCCTCCCTTATCCTTTATTTGTTGTCTAACATACTTAGATTTCGCTTTTAGTTCTACGTACTCTCATTGTTTGCATTTATCGTCTTCCTCATAGATTTAGGGATGCTCCAAGCCCTTAACTCGGTGGTAGATATTGAAGGATGACTTGAGTTGCGGATGAATTTTGACCAATCAGAAGACATTTTCAGATAATGATTTAACGGCTTTTGTTTTGACTTATGCTATAATTTATACTTGTTTATATTGATTGTGAACATGTTGATAGGTGACAAATCTAATTAATTTGAGTGTTATGTAGGAGTTTGGTTGTTCAATTAATTATAGTATCAAGTTGGTGTTGTTATGATAATGAAGTGGTTGTTGAGGGTAAAATGAACGATGGAATTTGGGTGTTCATTTGTTAGGATGTTAGGCGAGTGTTAGTGTTTTCATAAATTCAATTGTCTATGTTTTTTTAGAAAAATATTGTTAGAAGGAGGTTTGAATTTACAACATCAAATTGACAAAGACAAAAAAAAAAAAAAAAAAAAAAAAAAAAAAAAAAAAAAACTGTTGAGCCCTGATTGGTAATCCAGAAATGTGAACTTCAGAATCCGAAATAGTACCCACAATATCGTGTTTTTTAAGAAAATCACTATTTTCTATAAAACAAGATAAAAAATCACTATTTTCTATAAAACAAGATAAACATGATCATTTTTGTCAATTACTTTGTCCATAATAACTAGTTTAAGTGATATCCCTATTTTAGTTTGCTTACAAAAGACAATTATTGTTTTATATCAATCATTTAATATAAAAAATATCTATACTTTTATTATTTTTTGTTATAATGTAACATAAAATATAATGTAGCATAAAATGATACACAATTACATCTCGACAGTTGAAATTTAGATATAACTATTTGTTATAATAAATTATTAAAATAATAATGCGCTGATCGATAAAATTAACAAAAATATATAATTATTTTACTTTTTGCAACCAATATATTACTGCATTTTTCATGTTAATTGTGTGAGGCTATTAATCTAAATTTTTGGACAAATCTGAAACTGATTTTTTAAATTGACCGACCACATCTATGAGTTTGAAATTACTCGGAATAATATTATATTGATATATTATAATTGTGGGGTTAAGTTAATTTGAAGGACTAAAATAATTTTGGGAACAAGGAACATGGTTGTTAATAGGAGGATTCAAAATATTAATGGGTAAAACTAGGATGTATATTTGTTAGTTAGAAGATTATAGAAAAATTTAAAATTTTAACATGTTTAGTTTTAAGGCTTTAGTTTTTCATATATATATATATATATATATATATATATATATATATATATATATATATATATATATATATATATATATATATATATATATATATATATATATATATATATATATATATATATATATATATATATATATATATATATATATATATATATATATATATATATATATAGGGTCCCGATCCGGTGAGGACTCCAACTTTCGTGAGGACCGCGAGGACAATTCTCGTCCAATCAACTTCATTAAGGGCGTTTACGTCAAATTGGGACTGCTGGACGAACTGGACTAACTCACATGCCAAAGAAATGCTGAAAGATTGGGCTGCAAGACATTGGGCTTCTGCTGGACTGAAACAAACACTTAGCCCTTAAATCACTGTCTTCTTCGTTCCGCTTCATACCTTTGATCGTGTTCTTCGTTGTTCATCCATTGATCGATTTGCTTCAACTATTGCTAGAAATTGAAGATTACAATTGATTCAGGTTAGTTTATATACAAAATATTTTGATTAATTGCCTGATTTTACAATTGATTTAGGTTAGTTTAAATACCTCTGAAGCAAAAAGTTTTTGATTTGTTCCAATTGATTGTAAATTGAATATTATAATTCAATTTCTTCGTTGCTTCCTTGCTCTGATCGTCTTCTTCGTTGCTTCTTGCTCTGATAGAATTCAACATCAAAAAGATTCTGATTTTTTCAACAGATCAAAAAATTGAAGATTATAACTCAATCAGGTAGTTTATACTATATATAAGAGATTTTATTTAATTGAATGTCCAAGTTTGATGATGCACTCAAGGTGTTTGTTAAAATGCCTCTGAGAAGTGAGTAAGGTATTTGTTAAAATGCATCTGAGAAGTTCAACGCACATAAGGTGTTTGTTAAAATGCTTATGAGAACCTCAATGCACATAAGGTGTCTAAGATGTTTTTATAAGATTTTCTTGTGCTTTACACACACAAACTATTTGTATGAATGTATTTGTGATATGTAAATAAGTGAGTTCATACTCTGTATTTACATTGCTTTTTAGTATTTATGGAAAAAATTTACATGCATATGTCTAGGAGAATGTGTGATAAATTTGTGTGTGCATGTAGGTTTGTGTAGAAAAAAGAGGATCATAAAAAAGAAAAGATTGGTAAAAAATATGTGTTAATAGATAAAGACCAACCTCGTGCAATTGCATAAGTCTATTAAATAAAAAATTAAACTCTCACTTGTTAAGACTTAGTTACTGTTGTATTGACCATCTATACCAACACACTATATACATGTAATATTGTGAAACCTTGTTTAGGTTCTGTTTTTGAAAATATGTATTTGGAGCATTATGTTTTGAATCATCACATGGTTGCATCATAAAACCTGGGAAAATATATATCATATTATTGATTTGTTATACCCGCTGGAATTAGGCCATATCATTGATTTGTTTATCATCTTATTTGTATAATTGTATGGTAACATGTTTGGAATCATAACATCTTTAGATCATCTAATATTTGGATTATAAACCATTCGAATTAGTTCGTTGTATTGATTAATTTGTTATACATCAATCATCAAATGTTTGTATCATATAATTTTTGAATCATATATTGTGAAATGTTATGATCAGTAATATATCATTTGATGGTGTTATTCATCATGATATATAATTTGGAGAACCCTGAGTTATGTACATATGAGACATATGCCATAATAACAAGGTATATTTTCTTAGTTTGTGTTAATAATCAAGTGCATTGTTCCTTTGGGTAGTTTTAAGCACGTGTATTATGGTAGATTTTTTGTAAGCTCCAATAAGAGGTTTCCTTATTTTCAGGTTGGATGCAAAACTTTCATTGATTCATAATATTATTGTTTCAGGAAACAGTCTTTGTATCTTAACATCGTCGATATCAAACATTATACAGACATATAAGAAAATGAGATATCAGTCAATAAGTCAAAGCGGATATCTGAACGAGAGATCTTGAGCTTGAACCCAATATGCACGAGAGACATGGTAGACCTTTGATGTTAAGATGTTGTGTGATCCGAACTCAAAGTATTAATATGATTTAACAATGTGTACATCTCAGTATAAAAGTCAAAGCGGATGTTATGGTCTATAGGTTTAAAATATTCAAGCATTTAAAATGTTATATATTCAGACTAAGAGATTGTAGATAATTTATTATTATTCGGTTTTGATGCATATAGTTTTATTTTTTCAATCATATCCTATGTTATAAAATTGTTGTTCATGTCAGGTTTGTCAATATGGTATGATGCAAATTTTGCATACACGTCAAACATTTATATGCCTTGAATCATATTATTTTGAATAATTCCATTTTGAATCATAGAATATTAAATCATGTATGTTTTTTCATAAAAGTTTTGATTCATAAAAGGTTTAGGATCATAATAGTTTTTGGATCATTATAATATACTAGTTTGATGTTTTGAATAATATGATACTTAGAATAATAATTTGATGTTTTGAGTAATTTGCTACTTTGAATCTTAGTTTTGTCTATTTTTATGATGTAAAAACAAATGTTCAAAAAGTTATAATTCAAAATGTTATATAACCCAAAACCACAATATATAAAACTTATGATCCAAAAATAAATGAAGCACAAGATCTATGATCAAAAAATATAGATGCATCATATAAGTTTAGATCACAACTATTAAAGTTGAACATTAAGATCATAAAATATTAGAAAGTACAAAATGTCAAATAATATTGTTTCTTGAATAATAGTTTTATATTTTAAATACTATATAATTTCAGTATTTAGATTTTTCTATTCAAGTGATGAAAAAGAAATTTCTATGATCCAAAAAACATAATAAAGTTTTCGATCATGATGAAGTTTTAAAATCCAAATATAGTTTTGGATCATGAACGTGATACACAAAATCATGATCCATAAATGTTGACCCATAAAGTTTTAGATCCAAAAAATATAATATGAATCAATAATTTTTTGAATCATGAATATGATCCATAAAAATATGTTATGGATCAATCATTGATGTCATCTTTTCAAGTTAAATATCATATCATATTTGGTTAATATCCCAAAGATAATATTTTGGATCATGACATGCAACACAAAATCATGATCCATAAATTTTTTGTTAATAGGAACTAATAAAGTTTTGAATGATGACTATTATGTTAAAATGAATAATTATGTTATATGTGGCCATTTTTTCAACCTAGCCGGCATGGTCCATATCTTATTGACGATCCATAAGAATAATATCCAAAATACATGATCCATAACATATATATACATGGCATGAATTATAATATGTAATATGCAAAACTTCTGTGTTTCATATAAAACAGAATGCATTACTAAAACTAAAAATGTACCATAGACAGGTTCGCTACGACATTGTTTATTTACCACATAACACGACAACAATAAAAAATGTGCTACTAATAACGAAAACTAAATAAGATATCAAACTAAAAACTATTTCATAAATATGGTTATAACACGACAACAATCACAAAACTCCGATTCCTTGAACTCTAACTTGAATTCCACGCAAATGCGCTTTACCATAAATCTTGTTCTGCTTGTAACTTGTCAACTTATCATAGTCTTCTAGAGTGCCGACAAATGTAGGTTTGCTCAGATTAAAATTAGACAAAATATATTTGCAACATACTTCTTCCTTATCTTTGTCAATTTTATGTCTTAACAATCAAGTTCTAAATGAACATCAATACTATCCGCTCCACTTCACATGCCTCCCAAAATAACCCATAGTCAACAAGGTTATTTTTTAAACAAAAAATCTATTTTCCACTTGAAATCCTGAAAAAAAAAACAAAAATATTAAATGTTATATCATAATAAGTTATGGGTCATAATCCATAAAAAGTCGGATCATTTAAGTTACGAATCATAATTCATAAAAATTTGGATCATTTTAAGTTATGGATCATTATTCATATATAAATATGGAAACATTAAGTTATGGATCAAAAAATAAATTTGAGAGTTTTAGGATCCAAAAGCTATGATCAATAATTAATGATTCAAAAACGAGACATGAATCATAAAGTTTTGGATCATGAGTATGATATAAAAGTAACATGATCCAAATAAAACAATCTATAAAGCTTTTTATAAGATGGATAAATAATATAAGATAAATCATAAAACTTTATATAAAAGGGACTATTTCTACAAGCTGAACAATTTCTATAAGATGAACAAATTTTCTATAAAAACGTGATCTAAATAACTCACCATGATCTATTAACTTTATGACGTGAATCATAAACATACAAACTACTACTTTTATATCCTCATGCACTACTAAAAAAATAGCAATGTACCTTAACTGAGTTGATAACATCCTCGTTATTTATAAATTGAAGCATAAAAGCAAAAAAAAAAAAAAAAAAAACATCAAAGATGTTGCCAAAGAACTCAGTTTAACTCAAGTAATCTGCTCCGGAAAGTTTTGTATGTGACACTCACATTGGTGATTGGTTCTGATTTTTGTTTTCCATACAAATTGGTGCCCATATCTGCAAATTTCTACACATCACCTAAATTGCATAAAAGATGAATCAAGTAAGTTAGTCGCATAACTATTCTTTTAAGTAAAACACAAACATGTAAAACAGTATGAGAACATCAACACAAAATGTATAATGATTATAACATGAAGTGCACTAAACATTTTCAAGTTGTCTTGTATATTCAGTGATTACATAAATGGTTACCAATGACATCTCAACCTACATTTAATTCAAGGTAAAATCGTTCCAAACCCTAAAAACTAAGAAATAAAAAACTCAATGTAGGCCTACCATTTCATACGAATGAGATTTGTTATGAAGTAAATCCTGAGACCCCTCCTTCTAGAATTGAACTTGATCCCTCTATTTTGATGCAACTTCTTGTGAAATTTAAAACATAACATGTACAATAACGATCACGATAAACCACATGATCAAAATAAAAGATAATTGTTAAGCCTTTGATATCCTCTAATCATTATTAATAATATTTAAAAAAATAGAAAAAGTAAAACAATCCATCCAGGGAAAAAGTAACAGGAAATGATCTATAGATGGTCCACATAAGAAACCTAACATAAAAGAATTTAACACGTTAGTACATAAATTAACATTCAGGAATTATTATAATCTTTTGCAATACCACAAGCAGTTGATAAAGATCTTTTATACAAACTTTTGTGTTCATGTAGATCCATTTTGGCAACATCATTATACAACCAGAGCAGTTTTATATTAGAAAGCTTCAAATCTTGAATAAACTTTGATTATTTAAATTGCTATTTCTAGAAAAAGCTGATACAGTGGATACAAGAATATCTACTATAAGGATGCTATAACATCTAGTTCAAATCAGTTCTATGTTACAAAAAACTACATCAGTTTTTATCACAAGTAAACAAATGAAAACAACAAGAAAATCCTCAAGAAAGTAGATTTTCCAATATGTGGTTTCTTTGAGACATTAGATCGAACACGTTGCAAGCATCCTTATATTCAACTTCATTTATGAACATAAACACGAGTTTAGAAAGCATTAATCATCAAAAAGTGTTTGCCAACTTATATATCTGCACAAGAACTACATAAACCACAAAACAAAACAAATAAAACTATTAAATCAACTAAAGGAACTTACCTGGTTCCATTTAACGGGAAATTTCGAAAAAATGCATCTAGTTCATATCAGTCCTATGTTACAAACAACTACATCAGTTTTTGTCACAAGTAAACAAATGAAAACAACAAGAAAATCCTCAAGAAAGTAGATTTTCCAAGATGTGGTTTCTTTGAGACATTAGATCGAACACGTTGCAAGCATCCTTGTATTCAACTTCAGTTATGAACATAAACATGAGTTTAGAAAGCATTAATCATCAAAAAGTGTTTGTCAACTTATAAATCATCATAGGAACTACATAAACCAAAAAATAAAACAAATAAAAAGATTAAATCAACTAAAGCAACTTACCTGATTCCATTTTAGGGGAAATTTCGAAAAAAATGCAGACACACCAACAATTCATGAATACAACGATCGAGACTGCAAATCGATCGATTACATGATATATTAACTTCGAATGAACACAAATCATAAGATTAACTACAGAATTTCAACAAAATCAGACGAAATTCAACAATAACTCACCAATCGTTCTACAAAGGTAAAAGGGGAAATTGTGGTACGAAATCTGAACAAAGTACGATCGATTATACAATATCTTTGCTTCACACCAACAACAACTCCAAGATTAACGACGATTATAGAGAAAAACACAAGAATTTTGAAGAGAAAACGTTGATACTTGGACAGGAGCTCAAAGATATGGAGGAATACGCTTCTGTGAACTGAACAAGGGTTTAAGAAAATGAAAATGACGATCCAGCCCTTCAATCCCTTGCCCTTTACAGGAAGAGTAATTTAAAGTTCTAGTTATTCACAAAAATACCACCGTGTCTATAATAAAAAAATTAAAAAATCCGAATTAATTACAGCCATTCATTTTTTCAGATTAATGGTCAAGATTAGTCCTCACAATCCTCACAAAAATAGGAGTCCTCACCCGATCGGTTTTCTATATATATATATATATATATATATATATATATATATATATATATATATATATATATATATATATATATATATATATATATATATATATATATATATATATATATATATATATATATATATATATATATATGTATATATATAGATTTAGGATCATGTGAAAACTAAATATTTTGTGTGAACCGTGAGAACTATCATTGGTCATTAGATATTTCTTTATCAATCACGGTTGTTTGAAGTTCCGATCAACGATAGGGTTAGAATTGTCTTTTATTAATTTTTAATTTAGTAAACTTTAATCACATCCCATGAAATAAGGAAAACGTATTATGAGTTGTTTTACTTGTTCAAAATCAATGAGTTTCTCTATATATTCATCTGTTTATAACGTAGTTTTTTTATTCTTATTCAATATTATATTTTTGTTCGTCATATTCTTGGTGTTTAACAACGTCATGTCTCAATCGATGGGGAAATCTCAAAACGAAGAAGAAGATAACAATTTTCAAGTGCCGTCAATTAAGTGTCGTCCAAAGAAGAAGATAATTAATATAGAGAAAAAGATTGGATTTCATGATTCGCGGAATTGTCCAAAGAAGAAGATAATTAATATAGAGAAAAAGATGGGTATTTGAAATTTTAAAATAGTTAATCAAGGTTATTTTCAGCATTTTTGAGTTTTGTGTTATCGAAGTCGTCGTTTATATATTTATGATGTTCCATGATTTTTTTAAGTAACAATAAAGGATGTTTGATTATGTTTTCCTTGATTTTTTGTTTTTATATTTGTATGTGTTATGGATTATGGATGGTGATACATGCATTTTTCTTCCTATTTAGAATAGTGATAATTTTATGGGGAACACACACCAGTCGAGGCAATTGAGAATTTGTTTGACAAAACTTTCATTTTTTTCTCTGTTTGATAGATGGTGTTATTTTTATACATTATATTAAGTTTATAAAAGTCGTATATTAATAAAATATTATAAGACATATCCAAATTTCATTCATTTGAAATAGTGTTGTATCTATGAACTAGGGTTTTGCACCGATCCCATCTTGTTAAAATGTGTTTGTTTGTTCAAAATTTTAATATTCGTATATGAATCAACCTAGTAACACATATAAAAAATAAATGAACTAGGGTTATGCACATATCCCATCTTGTTAAAATGTGTTTGTTTGTTCAAAGTTTTAATATTCGTATATGAATCAACCTAGTAACACATATAAAAAATGAATGTTTTTTTTTTAAGTTTTAATATTGTTTACTTTATTACTACAAATAATATTAATTGAATTAGGGTTTTCCCGTAGCATATGGTTTCGTGTGAATTGGCTTTGCAATTAATATCTAGACATTAATATAATAGTATATCTCTCTTCAAAACGTGTCCCAAATTAATTGCGACTTTTTGCTTTCTTATACTTTGATATAAAAAGGTGTCATATAGTGCGTTAGAATTTGTCAAATCCTATAGCAATTCAATACTGTCGAAGATGAAAGGTAAGGATCTTGAAGCTGTGGTGAATATTTTGTCCGAGCAAGCGGAAACTAACAGGAAAATGATCATGTATTTCAAAAAAAGTTGGAAAAGGATTATGATATGAAGAAGGCAATGTACGAACGAATGGATACCAGGCCAAGGTTTATGAACTATTATCAAGGTCAAAAGGTAATCGATGATGTGAAAACTCGTCATGCAAAACTAATGGACGTTGTTTATGATATTCAGGAACAGTTTACGAAGGAGATTGAGGAGTTGAGAGAGATCAAGAAGGGTATAGAGTATGAGTATCCTTTTGAGAAGGATTATTTAAGCTATAATTGTTTTTTAAGGTGTATAAAGTCTTTTGAATTCATGGTTTTTTGTTTTTTTTTTTTTTTTTTTGCAGTTTGAAAAATCGCAACTTGTTGGGATGGATATTGTTTTATTTTGATATTTAAATCATTACAAGATGTTTTTGTTTGTATATACACTGATCTTTTAAAAATTAAATCATTGGATGTATTACGTGTTTTATATGACGTTCTGTTTCCATTTAATAACTTATATGACAACTCAATGCAAACTCATCATTACGAATTGAACGATTCCGGCTAATTATGACATTAGATGTTTAATAATATATTTTTGGCACCAAAACAATCCGTGTTGCTATAAGAAACGAATTAATTAACGCGTTCAAAGTAATCATATAACCCTAGGAAAACCCTAGAAAATTAGATCGGTTATATTTTCTTTTAAAAATAACCCGAACTATAAATAAATATTAAAATCAAACATATTCACATTTCTCGATATAATAACCATCTTGCAAATCTCTCTGACACAACACTAATGCCGTCTGCTTCGTCGAACAAACATTTGCTAAAATCTCCAGTTAGAAAGATGGAACTCGAAGAAGAATTGAAATACTATGGAAAATAGTATGTTTGGGAAAACCAAACAAGGGATCTGATTGAACAAGAAATAGAAGATCAAGATGATATACTAGACCACATGCCTCTGATTCCGCCAACCCCATCTGGTAAAGAGCGAAAAGATGTACTGCAAAGGATTCGACGAAGAAATCAAGAAATCATGGAAGTCTTGACAGAGTTGAACGACAAATTGGTCAAGAAGATGAACGAAACTAAAAGTCTGATTAAAGAAGCGAAGTCAGATGAAGTTTGGATAATAGTAAATTCTATTTGAAGTTTGAATATAATATACTTGTAATTTGTATAGACGATAATAATCTTGATCTGAATATTCCTTATCATATTATATCTACTTTACTTTGGTCATCTGTATATCAATCTTATGCATTGTTTGTGTGTCGAAAATGATTTATTTCAGATTCAAGATTCCAAGTATAACTCATATGAATCATAGTAGTCAAATATGAAAAAAAACAATCATTAAAAACTACATCGTTATTTTATTTATATAATAGATCAATCCAAAGATAACAACATGTATTCATATCTAGACCTAAACATTGGGAAATCGCTCAAGGTTTGAACTTGGTTTGACATCAACATCTTGACCTATTCTATCTGAGAATGTACATCCTTCATTGTCTCGATCTCGTTGTTGATGTATTCAATACGCTCTTTGTAAAAATCCTTTGGATAGAAGGGAGGCATTGATTCTTGATTCTTCAACAGGAAAGATTGAATAGTTATCATGATTCCATATGGCATTGTAATGATACCATATGCAGGTTTGCCTCGTGTATCATATCCCTTCTGCTCCTCTCGTAATCCCTTGCGTATGAACGAACTAGACCAGCATTATCACCATTATCTTGATCCATGGAATCCCTAAAAGTGGCGTATAAGATTAACTGATATGGAGAATAAAGAAGAAACGTAATGAAATATTGATGATCGTATCTAATCAACTGCTATGCAGACTATTTATATTACTAAAAAGGAAGTAAAAACACCGCGAAATATAAAAATCAAAGAACCCTAAATGTATATAACGGATCTCATATATTATATGAAGTAATCAATGCTAACAACCACATCTTTACCAAAAATGCTATTTTAATAAATTTAAAAATTAAACCACGGATAATAATAATTTCACGTGTTTACAATAAATTGTAATACACAAGCAGTCAATAATCACAGTTCCCACATGATATATCTATGAAGTTACAATTACATTCAATAACGATTCGAACACAAGGATTTGATTGCACGAAAAAACAAATTTAGAGACACTCTTGTGCTTAACTTGAAAAATTCATTGGATGTTTCTGCACCATCACTTGTTTTGTTACTGTGTTTAAATCGTTTTCTTTCTTGTTGATTATCTATGAGATTTTGTGGTTCATTATTTGTTGTTGTTTCATCATACTCACTTCCCCTTTTCCTTTTTTTTTGTCATTGTGTTCAGTAACATGTAACCCTGCCAGACCTTAAACAATTTTCTCTATGTAACCTGTTACTAAGACATTGAAGACAATAATTTATAAACCATTATAAATCATAATTGATGATATTATATTTTATATCAAATATTATTTTTGTATCACATGTGAACATAGATATATTATAACATTGATGAAATACAAACATGATATTGCCTCATTTATACATATATTTCGGGCAATATCGAGTGCCTAAACACGTGTTTTTGGTATGATATCAAGATAAAAGGTACTTATACCTTTAAATTACCAAAACACAGGAAAAATCGCTTTGCGGATAAAGAAGGAGCTGAATACGAGCCTTAAAGTGAACAAAATTGACGGCATCAGCACAGATCGCGACGCGATCCCCTATAGGGTCGCGACGCGATCCAAGTGATGACACGGTGACGACGTGCTGATGGAAAGATCGCGACACGAAGAAAATACGGCGACCCGACGAGATCGCGACCCGATCATCATGTGGATCGCGACCCGACCCACCAACCACAGTCTACAAAGTCAGAGTAGCGGCCAACTGAGTCACGCATTTCACACTGGATCGCGACGCGATCCCCTATAGGATCGCTACGCGACGGGCCCTAGACAGCACTATAAATAGAAGCCTTGTCTTGTTGTTTGAGACACCAACCCATAAACACCTACACCCCATTACCAACACCAAACTAGGGAGTTTGCCCGCTGCAACTGCCAGAAGGCTTGGAGGAGACGGTACGGTGCGTATGGAATCGAGAGCTTGAAGAATGTTCGGCCGGGACTTCATTCGGTTTGCTTTATATATGTTTAGCATTCTATTATGATTTCCTAGGCCGTATTCTTCAGATCATGTTATATTTATCTGCATTATTTATTACTTAGATTTGAATACTATCTAGTTATGATTTGATTGTTATTTATCGGATATTGAACGTTTTATATTTTATCTTGCATAATTTATTTGACTATCATATATGTTAAGGAACCTTCCTTTTGGACTTATTGCTGAGTTATTTTAGTCTAGAGGACCAATCTGACTATATGACTTTTATCATAACTGTGCTATGACCATTAGACAGATATGACTAGTGATGGACCAAATCCTAGGGTTAAGTCACGAAGGTAGGAACTTATATGTGTATGGCAAGTTTGTACTAGAGGACCAATCTGTACAAACCATTTTGATTTTCATGACCATTGAGATCAAAAACTCGAATGAATCTTGTATGATACGAACCAATACATGATTATTTGGAATATGTAATTGCATGACCATTGCCATTAATGCCCTTATAATCATAGGATTAGGTAGTTGGACCAAAACATCTAATCACTCTAGAAATCGATATTTAGCTTTCAATATCCATTGCACTAATAGCATATCAAACATAAATAGATGGTTGAATCGAATCTAAGTATAAACGCTTACTTTTATGTTTTGTAATTTATATTTATATTTTCCGATTCTAATAAACTTTTGCGTTGTCTCTTGACACGAGTCAATGCATTCTCTCAAAACTCCCCCCTCCTCCTTTTTAATTAATGTTTGCTTGAATAATTGTTAATTAATAATTGATTTTCTTAACTTAAAAATATCCGTTTTCCCTTGGGTTCGACAATCCGGATTTACCAATACTATACTACAACCGATTAGGTCCACTTGCCTAATTGTGTTGTTATATTCATACATGGTATCTCCCTGTTTAAGAAATGTAAAACTAATGTGAAAACCAATTGATAATATCATATATACGCTCGTAACACACCAAGTTTTTGGTGCCGTTTTCTGGGTATTTTATATGTATGTTTGAAAACACATCAAGTTTTTGGCGCCGTTGCCGGGGAATACGATTTTATTTTTTTGTATAGAAAATTAAATTATTAGTTAATATTTGTGTGATTGTAAATTTGTTTTTGTATATTATGTATTTTTATTGTTTTGATTGACATATCATTAATCATAAAATGGATATTTGCACACCTTAAGCATATTTTAAGTGTGGGGTGAATATTTCGGGAAAAATGAAGTGACAAAACTTTGAAGTCTTTTCTGCTCACGCAATGCGACGTGTATGCCATCCGGACGTGACGCGTCGACAATCCGGATCGCGTTGAGAAAGATACAACTTCAAGTTACGCGACACGTAAACGTGCATAACGTGTAAACAACCAAGGCAGATGCTGGTCGTGCATAATGATACATGGTTTTTCAGGCTAAAAATCAGCCACCACTGAGAAGGGGGACGCTTCTTTAAAGTGGAGGCAGCGATACTGACGACGGTCAAAAGTCGCACAGCCAGGACAACACACCACAACCGCAACCCAGTAGCCACGGCTTTGAAACTTCAGGGAGCACAAAATGAGTGATACTTTTCTTTTAGTGTTATTACTTTTATTTTTTATTTAATTTTTGTGTGTTTATTTGTGTGTGAATAATATTTGTTTGAGTAATATGTATGCAGATTTGCTAAGATTCAATGCTGGCAGCATGTTCAACGAATTCTTTTCTGTGGAAAGAGCCTCATATATGACGTCGACCGGTACCCAAGGGGAGTGTGTTCCATTTAGCTCCCTTTACTGTTTTGAATTATATATACAATAAAATTATTGTATAAAATAAGTGTAGGGTAAGAGCGTCATACTGCAATAATTAACTGAGCCAAATTAAATTTTTTATCTTAAACATCTATTCCAAAATTGAACGCTAAAAAGATAATTGTTAAGAAAAATGTTTTGAAAATAAATTCGTAGGTTACATTTAATTTTATGTATGTATTTTTAGTTTTTCATTGTTTTATATAAAGTTTAGTTCTATAGAGGACAAGTTTTCAGCTTGGTAGTTGCAAAATGTTTTTGCATAAATAATGAAATAGACCCGTTGAAAATTTATCAGTTGTTAAAAACTGAGTTTTTGCCAAAAGAGATTGAGTCAGTTTCCCTACTTGCAAAATGCACGAATTATATGCTGTTACTAAATTGAGGAAAATAAGCCTCGATAAATGAACTTAAAATGAGAAAAATTCTCAAGAACTCTGATGTGCTAAAAAGCAGAAGTCAAGTAATGTTACACCATAATATTGAGACTCAGAAAGGAAAATTCAATCAGTGGCCTTTGATATTCGAGCAAGTAGACATAAAATGGGTGGCCTTCGGGCATTTATGCACCTTATTACCTAAAACCAACTGGTTTGGGATAATATTGTCGAAAGCTCGCTACATGGGTGTCATCGAAAGTCATGGAATTTCCTTAGTGGTCTTTGGAATTTGAATTAGTAGACTTTGTACAGTCTTGAGTCGAAAATTTGTAATCAAGAGTTCCATCGAAAGTCACGAGTTTCAAAGGTGCGAAAAAATGGAAATAATAACTTAACTTGATAAATTTAGTCCAGCATGATTTTAAATATGGGAAATTCGACAAAAAGTCTTGAGGTGGAAGAATATTTAAAGGGTGTATTCGATGTTATGTAAAAATGAGTATTTATCAATCTAAAGACTTGTCGTTTATAGAAAGAGAGTTTATGTAAAGTTTTGAAAAGTTAGAAATATGTACATAAGGTTAAGTATAATCTACTATGTTTATTCTTAATTCATTATTCTTAACATCGGTAATAAACGCTAGATCTGTGATAGCGTATGGAAAGTTGTTTGGACATCAAGTTTCTCGGCTTGGTTTTAAATTGTAGTTTGCTTGAGGACAAGCAAAGTCCAAGTGTAGGGTATTTTGATATTGCCTCATTTATACATATATTTCGGGCAATATCGAGTGCCTAAACACGTGTTTTTGGTATGATATCAAGATAAAAGGTACTTATACGTTTAAATTACTAAAACACATGAAAAATCGCTTTGCAGATAAAGAAGGAGCTGAATACGAGCCTTAAAGTGAACAAAATTGACGGCATCAGCACAGATCGCGACGCGATCCCCTATAGGGTCGCGACGCGATCCAAGTGATGACACGGTGACGACGTGCTGATGGAAAGATCGCGACACAAAGAAAATACGGCGACCCGACGAGATCGCGACCCGATCATCATGTGGATCGCGACCCGACCCACCAACCACAGTCTACAAAGTTAGAGTAGCGGCCAACTGAGTCACGCATTTCACACTGGATCGCGACGCGATCCCCTATAGGATCGCGACGCGACGGGCCCTGGACAGCACTATAAATAGAAGCCTTCTCTTGTTGTTTGAGACACCAACCCATAAACACCTACACCCCATTACCAACACCAAACTCGGGAGTTTGCCCACTGCAACTGCCAGAAGGCTTGGAGGAGACGGTACGGTGCGTATGGAATCGAGAGCTTGAAGAATGTTCGGCCGGGACTTCATTCGGTTTGCTTTATATATGTTTAGCATTCTACTATGATTTCCTAGGCCGTATTCTTCAGATCATGTTATATTTATCTGCATTATTTATTACTTAGATTTGAATACTATTTAGTTATGATTTGATTGTTATTTATCGGATATTGAACGTTTTATATTTTATCTTGCATAATTATTTGACTATCATATATGTTAAGGAACCTTTCTTTTGGACTTATTGCTGAGTTATTTTAGTCTAGAGGACCAATCTGACTATATGACTTTTATCATAACTGTGCTACGACCATTAGACAGATATGACTAGTGATGGACCAAATCCTAGGGTTAAGTCACGAAGGTAGGAACTTATATGTGTATGGCAAGTTTGTACTAGAGGACCAATCTGTACAAACCATTTTGATTTTCATGACCATTGAGATCAAAAACTCGAATGAATCTTGTATGATACGAACCAATACATGATTATTTGGAATATGTAATTGCATGACCATTGCCATTAATGCCCTTATAATCATAGGATTAGGTAGTTGGACCAAAACATCTAATCACTCTAGAAATCGATATTTAGCTTTCAATATCCATTGCACTAATAGCATATCAAACATAACTAGATGGTTGAATCGAATCTAAGTATAAACGCTTACTTTTATGTTTTGTAATTTATATTTATATTTTCCGATTCTAATAAACTTTTGCGTTGTCTCTTGACACGAGTCAATGCATTCTCTCAAAACTCCCCCTCCTCCTTTTTAATTAATGTTTGCTTGAATAATTGTTAATTAATAATTGATTTTCTTAACTTAAAAATATCCGTTTTCCCTTGGGTTCGACAATCCGGATTTACCAATACTATACTACAACCGATTAGGTCCACTTGCCTAATTGTGTTGTTCTATTCATACATGGTATCTCCCTGTTTAAGAAATGTAAAACTAATGTGAGAACCAATTGATAATATCATATATACGCTCGTAACACACCAAGTTTTTGGTGCCGTTTTCTGGGTATTTTATATGTATGTTTGAAAACACATCATATATTCTTAGTGTAGAACACTAGTTCATTGGGAGAATCATATTTCATGTGTTGTATCATATTCTCTAATGAGTAATGGGTGTATATGAATGAAGATTGATTCATACATGAATTTTAAAAACATAATAAGTATGATAAAAATTGTTCACATCAGAATATATGAATATTGAATAGTTAATAGGGTGTATAAAACTAATTCATCAGAATATATGATAAAATAAAATTAATAAATTATATATAAATAAGATCAGCTATCAAACTAGATAAAACATGAATTTTCTGACAAACAAATTCTCAATTGTTTAACAAATCTTCATACAAATTGGCACATGTTAATTCTAGTTAGAATGGAGGTCATTATATTGATTCATATATGAATTTTAAAAACATAATAAGTAGGATAAAATTGTTCACATCAGAATATATGGATATTGAATAGTTAATAAGGTTTATAAAACTAATTCACATCAGAATATATGATAAAAAATAATAAATTGTATATAAATAAGATCAGCTATCAAACTAGATAAAACACGAATGTTCTGACAAACAAATTCTCAATTGTTTAACAAATCTTCATACAAATTGGCATATGTTAATTCTATTTAGAATGGAGGTCAATATAAGATTGGATCATCAAGAATGTAATTGAACATGTTAGGGTATGTTCTTCACGTTAAAAAAATTTTGGAACCTGATATGTTATAACCATCGATGAACATAATCATAACCATATAAAAAATGTTTTTTTAATTGTATTCAATAAATAACATATCAGCATCATCTTCTGTATTTTCATCCAAGAATGTAGTTCATGTTTATTAATATGAATAACAAACAATACAGTATAATGTTTATTACTTCAGTTAAGATGTGCAGATTACAATTAAATATATAATATTTTGGATATACAAGATTAATTAACCAAAATTCTAATTAAAAGTTCCAAACAAACACTTTTTATAATGGTTGAAAAAATGTTTGGTAAGCCGCTTCATTACTGATATACTAGATCAAAAACATTACAGCAACAAGAATATATTTATATGTAGGTTCAGACTTTGTAATCAATAGAACTAACCTGTTTCCTTAGGTGGGTTGACGAAATCATCTTCATCGTTCTCAAGTATAAACGTAGTAGAAGTTTTGTTTCTAAACATTATTCCAAACTCTCTAATTTGTTTGTTTGCAGACCTTCTTTGTATATTCATATTGGGTATTGATTAGGAGTTTATATGTAGAGAATTGTTTTTTGAAAAATTGGTATAATATTTGATTTTAACTTTCCCGGTTAATGAAATGTTTTTGAATTCAAATTTGTTTTTATTGAAATGTCACTGATTTCGATAATATGATTATGAAATAACCGCTTATTTATCAGTTTCCATATTAATATAAGTAAGAATTGACTGACTTACCATTCCGTGCTTACTTCTTATGGGTTTAAGATTTTTTTAATTACGGAAAATCAGGATTAATCATGGTCATCAATATATACCATCTAAAGGCCAAAGATACTTCTCACTGTTCACACAAAATATTTAGTTCTTATTTGAACCTAAGCCTATATATATATATATATATATATATATATATATATATATATATATATATATATATATATATATATATATATATATATATATATATATATATATATATATATATATATGTAAGACAAAATTATTAATTCTGATATGTATTAATTTTTGATAAAAATAATCCTTAAAAAGTGAAAAGAAAAAACAAAAACAAAAATAAAAATATGTTATCTTAACAAACAATTGAAGGTATTTAAAAAAAAATCTTAACAAACAAAAATATATACTTACACCACTGCATTTTACACCACAAACATATATCTACTACACTTTCAAATACTATAAAACACAAATGGGTCATGTCCAATATCTGTTATTCGATTCGTCATCCTAGTCTCAAGACGAGGATTGGTTGGTAGAATCGGCTATGCAAGTCGCGACACTGGTCCACGGAAGTTCCAATATAATAGCCGACACTGCACAAAGTTCCAAAAATGCACATAGGTTCACAAAGGGCTACAATAAACATCGATTGTGAAGCTGCACACGATCTCCTTGTAAGCAACTATTTCGCAGAATACTCGTTGTATTCGGCATACCAGTTTCGGCGAAGGTTTCGGATAAGCAAGTCACTTTTTCTGCGTATAGTATGTGATTTGAACGAAACCAACCTAATTTTCAATTGAAATGGGATGCAGGGGTAACATGGGTTTCACACCGGAACAAAAATGTTCCGCTGCACTACGTCAAATTGCAACCGATACGACATTTGATTTATGGGATGAGTACTTCAAGTTGTCGGAGCGGACCATTCGGAAAAGTGTTTACGAGTTTGCGAACACTGTCGTCCATGTTTACGCCGAACGTTATTTGCGTAAACCAACTTTCAATGACATTCAAACGTTGTACGCCGCACATGAAAGCAAACATGGTTTTACCGGAATGCTTGGAAGCATTGATTGTGTGCATTGAGAGTGGGCTAGTTGTCCTAATGCATGGTGCGGGCAATTCACACAAGGCGATCATCGACACTCTTCAATAATCATTGAGACAGTGGTGTCCCAGTATTTATGGAGTTGGCATCGTCTTTTGGTGTTGCGGGTAGTGCAAACAATTACATGAACGTTCTCGACCAGTCGCCTATATTTAATGACATTTATAGAGCGTTACCCATTTCTATCCATTTCTGGTCAATGGAGCGCACTACAAACACGAGTATTATCTAGCTGATGGAATATATAGAGATTATTTTGTGTTTGTGAAGTCATTCACATCTTCGCTAGATCCAAAGCGACAAATGTTTAAGGTCGCACAAGAAGCGGCTAGGAAGGATGTGGAGCGAGCGTTTGGTGTTCTTAGGCAACGCTTTCACACTATCAAATATCCATCGCGGGCTTAGGATCCGAGGAGAATACAATACGTTATGTATGTATACATCATATTACATAATATGATCTTGGAGGATGAAGAGAGAGCAATATGTACGTATGAGCGAATGAAGTTGTACCAACATACGAGCCGATATCAATGGCTTCGCGAGAATAGCTAGCAAAAAGGAGGGGAGTGCAAAGCAAAGAAACATATAACAACCTTCGCGCAGATTTGGTCAAACATATATATAGGATTAGAGTTCATCCGACGCCGGTGTCCGACGACAAGGAAGAAGAATGAGAGTGATGCTAGTAGTTTTTTATTATTATGTAACTTTTATTTTATTTTAATTTTAATGTATCTTTAAATTTATTAGGTTTTAATTTATCTATTTTAATGAAATATTTTATTTTGAAATTATTAGTTGTAATTTATTTTAAATTTAAATTTTAAATTAAAAATTGTGGGAAAATGAGAGGTAGTGAAACATGACCATTTCGAGGGTGAGGGAATGTGTAACGGATGCTGCTGACTAGATACTGATATTGCAGACAAAAAATAAAAGTCGGTGAAAGTCCACACCGCAGGAACTTATAACCAAAACTCTTCCACTTCGGACACACTGATAGGATTAGTTTATTTCTATGATTTAAAATAATGTTCATGTTTTCTATAAATGTTTTATATTATTATAAAAATATTTTTTTATAGTAAATGATATTAACTTAATTATTATAAAAACATATATCTGTCGATATTTTTAGCGACATAAATTTGTTCATATGTAAGGCGCGGCATTTAGTTTTCACTATAAATCAAATATGTGAAACACCTGTGCTGTGTGCTCCCATATGGTGCCATATATTCTCCAAAGGTTCTATGTTTTAACAATAATAAATTTAAAGTTAAAATTTTGATAAAACGGGTTCTCTTATGAACGATGGAGCTTTATGATATCCATCAAATAAATGATTGTATTTTGCCACCCATTCACTGTCTTTTGTTTGGTTATGTAGTACAAATCTGTCAGTTCTAAAAAGAAAAATCTAATAGGCAATTGTATTTCTGATTTCTGTCCACCATAACGTGCTTAGAATAAGAAGGTATGAGCCAATTCAAAAGATTAGTGAAACAATAATTTTTTGCAATATAGTTAGGATATTTTCACTTTATTATTAGAGTGAATTAAAAAAAAAAAAAACTAAGTTTTTATAAAATTTTGGTTTTGATACTGTGTTATTGTTATTGTTATTATTATTATTATTATTATTATTATTATTATTTTCAATTAAATCATCAAATTTTTCAATTTTTTGCAATTTTGACCGGTTAACCAGGTTGCCTGCTAATGTGATATGATAACATGTCAGTTTTTGTTAACGTGACGCTGACATGACATTATGACTTCACACAATGTCAAAATCGAAAAAGATATAAAATCTAGTTACTTAATTGTAAAAAAATTATGGTGTCAAAATCACAAAAAAATAAAATGTAGTTACTTAATTGCATAAAAAGGAACACAATGTCAAAATCGATTTTTTATGAAAACTTTGTGTCTTTTGTAACTTGTACACCGTGCATTAAATTTTGTATATACTAAGAAAATTATTATTTTCTAAATGTATTACTAAAAAAATTATTTGTTACCAATTTTAATTGAACTACTTTAACATAAAACATTAATGAGGGTTATAAGTTTATAACAACATTTTGTATATTAAAGTGTGTGCAAGTTAGCCGTTAAAAAAATAAAACTAACTAAGAAATGCTTAAATATAGACAACAAATAACAATAATGTATTTTAGGCTAATTCTCATTTTAGGCAATTACTTTCGACATTCAATATAAAATGACAAAATACTTTTAACTTTTTTTTGTCTATTAACAATTGTTTCTTTGTCAGACAGGCCAATGGTGAGAGACAGCCAAACTAAGGATGGTACAGATGGTGGTCGGTTGGACAACCAGGTTGAAACTGTGGTCACAGTCTATTCCAAGACGTTGGCTCTTGCCATTTTCCACCATCATTGCTTTGTACCGAGTTAGAGAGCCATTTGCATTGTGTTTCTTTTTGAACAGCCAAATACAATTAATAATATTAGCATTATCGGAACGCGAAACAAGTTCACACGTATCGTTAGAAATAAGTGCTTCATATTCCTATTTCATAGCATTATGCAAGTAAGGGGCACGAAAGGCTTCAGCATGGGACCAAGGCACATGAGATGATGTGTCGACATGCATATTGAGTCTGTGAATAGGTTTACAGATGCCATGACGAGATCGAGTAATCATAGGATGCAGGGAAGAGGATGGGGTGGAAGCACATCGATGTCAATGGAGGTGATAGACGGTGTAGGTGGGGATGGTGAGGTTACCATCGATGAATGGGTGGCAGACGGTAAGGAGATGACTGACGATAGTAATGTGACCGATGGTGAGGAGGTGAGTGGCGGGTTTAGCTTCGATGGTATGGGGTAGTTGGTGGGTCGGTGATCGGAGTGGACTGTAGTAGGGAGGTGGAGATAGTATTTGGTGGTGTGTATTCAATGTTAGGAAAATCATATAGAGGGGGTTGGTTGCGAGCCATGGAACCAAAAAGAAACACGGTCTGGTCAAATGAAACGTAACGAGAAATAATGATTTGTTTGTTGGCTAGGTTGAGGCATCGTTAACCTCAGTGGTGGGCAGGATATCCTAGGAAGATGTAAATAGTGGTATGTAGGGTTAGTTTGTGGGGTGTGGGGATGTGTGGGTAACAAATGTAACGCCCCGTTTTTCATACACCTTAAACGGTGTAATATTTTATAAAACTTAGTGTGAAGAATCTCATATTTCAAAAATCGTGTTTCTTTATAGAACAAAATGTCAAGTTTTAAAAACTTTTCTCATGACCTCGAGTCATGTCTTAAAATTTCAGTCCCAACAAAAACAATAAGTTTAAAAAATGTTTAGATAACTTCTGGGTTACAACTCCATATCAAACTTTACCATAGAAAGCAAGTTAGGATTACAAACCGTTACATCAACCAAACTTCACTCCATCTAAAGTCTCAATGTCTTCGGGTCATCTACTTGCTTTTATCTCTCGTGTCTAGAACCTGGGATACATGGCATAAAAAGAAAGATACGTAAGAGGAAAACGTCTCGTGAGCTACATGGGTTTAGGACACAAAACATTTATAAACATAACTCCATCATTTTCCAAAACCTTTGTAATCAAATCATGTATTGACACTTACTGTCACATAGTTCATAAACAAATCATGTCGTAATACTTGTTGTAAAAATCTTTACCATTGAACCATATCATAATTATTGCTTGAAAAGCCTTTTCATAAAAACTTTATATGAAACATTGTCAACGTAAAACATCATTACTTTACTTGATTTATATTCGTTCATATTTGGATTTTTATACTTGGAGCCTTAATCACCTTAGGTGATACCCCAAGTTTGAACCATGGTAGAAAGAACAAAATCAGTCCACCCTAGCACCCTTTGCTTTTAGGAAATCTACTTCGCGAAGGGATCGGTACCACCCCAGTAGACTCCTCTAACTTCCCTTGCAGGAATCATCGCCCGGGCACAAGGAACCATGTTCCTCGTTCATGTTGTTGTACAATTAAGTACCATTCATCCATAACATATTAATGCTATTTGCATCAAAACATTCTTTTAAATCATATTTGGAAACAATGCCAACTTTACTTTCAAACGTAGTATCAGCTAAAGCCAAATCATACTTTCATAACCTAGTGGGCTTAATGTCGAATCATACTTCCTTATCATAGTAGGCTTAATGCCAAAACATACTTTCATATCATAGTAGGCTTGATGCCAAAACATACTTCCATATCACAGTAGGCTTGATGCCAAAACATACTTCCATATCACAGTAGGCTTGATGCCAAAACATATTTTCATAACATATATAAGCATGGTATAAAACTTTCTTAAACATAACATAAGTAGAAAGACTTGCATTCAGCTTCACATTTGAAGGTTACATAAAATTTTATAAATATTTTCCATGTACCCATAGTGGGAAAATGCCACATATACTCACCTTAGTAGCTAGGTACGTTTAGCTACACTAATCCACTTTCTCTAGACTTTTCTTGCTTCCAAGCGTCCTTCAAATCTTTGAAATCAAACCAATAGAGGTTGAATATCGAACCACCACTGATGCTAGGGTCCTTTACGTTGACGTCAACCATTATGGCTGTCGTCGGAGTCCATATCGCCGCCAAAAAACACGACAGCAGCATGAGCTGCTGTCTTTCGGTCCCTCTGCCTCGCTAATCTACTCTTGTCCCTTTTTCGGTAGTTCATTCCACCCATCGGTCCCTCAATCTCTTGAATCTCCTTCTTGATTCACGAATCGCACACAGTGTGCATGTTTTCTTCAGACTTGCTGCTTCCTGATTTCCCTTTTCTGGTTTCTTATTACGTGAAAGCGAGCCCACGGGAATATAAAAACTGATGGCTGATTTGATTGGCAAATGACAAAAATACCCCCGTCGTTTCAGCCTTAGAAACTTTTTCCATCTTTTGTTCATTATTATTCCTGATTTTTACTTAGGCAGAATTTCTTCATATGACCTCATAATTTTGCAAACTTTATACCTTTGGAAAGGTGGAAATGAACATTATATTTTCTCGTTACTAACTTAAGTCTAATTATTTATTGAATTTTCGTTACCGACCCTTGAACATGATCAATTGGTCATTTTTGTCACTTTTTGACCATTTTGAATCCTTCATA
>CM042013.1:11877525-11937525 GCA_023525715.1 Cichorium intybus | reverse complement strand
AGATCTCGTAGCTCTCATTCAATCTACCGTCAAGGTCAAGAACACGCAATCTACCGATAACAAGCTCTCATTCTGAATCAATTCCAAATCTCATCCTTATCATTCTGATTACAAAAATCTCGTGATATTGTTTATTGATTCATCCGATATCAGAAGCATGATTAGTTGTGATCGATAATACTCTAAAGTCTGGTTCATTGAAGCTCGTATCAACATTGAGATTCTACAGTGATATCGACCTAAAGGTAACTATTTAATCCTAATTTCGTTTTGAAAGTAGTTTATTATAGCATTATGAATCATCAGATTACGCTCCTTTTGTTTGATTTTGGTGCAAAACTGATACAACAGTCGTTGAGCTCTAAAGGTTCACTAATGAACATTGAAGAATGTTCATTAACGATCAAAGGGAACAATGAACAATCAAGTGAATGGATTATAGTTTTGAACATCGAAGTGTGTCATTTATCAGATTATGTACATATAGAGATTTGTTTATGTTGATCTTAAACAAGCAGTTAAGGTTTTTTTAAGCTTTTTAACAATGCTAATGTCATTAATGAACATATGATTGTTTAGTATTGAACACTTTTCTGTTGAACACTTTTGTTAAATCGAATCTGAGGAAACTAATGAATGAACGGATTGGTCCACCATCCATAGACCATAGGTAGACCGTCTCATTGAATGTTCTTCAAATACAAATGTTCAGTAATGAACATCCCAATGTTCAGTAATGAACATCCCGATGTTCCTTAATGAACATTTATGAACACAACGTTAGTTATTGACACGATTGTTTATTTCACACGATTGTTTTAGTTAATAAATTAACATTTTTAATTATGTTCATTACAGAACACAAGTATAGAATTCTAACTTTTTGCTATTAATAAGTTTGTTAGCCATGAAGAAAAAGTATCTGAAGATTAAAAGTAAAATGCAAGCAAAAGAAGAAGATGATGGTGCTGATTTGGTTCAATTGCGGCAGAAGAGAGAAAAAAAGGTTGAATGTGATATTTTGTTTAAATTTGGTTTTGTATCAATGTTCATTCATGAACATATGTTCACAAGTGAACATGAGAAAATGTATATATGTGATATTTATGTTTGATCATAACACTCATATATGTTCAGTTATGAACATGACTAAAATCTTGGTTTTTGTATTAATGTTCATTTATGACGTGTGTGTATGAACATTTCTGAACAAGACTATTTTATGGGATTTTGAAGATAACGTTCATTGATGAACATATACGTATGTTCATCAATGAACATATAAGTGTAATTTACCCATCATACCCTTATCATCCTAATTTGATCTAACAGTCAAGAAGAGGGTTATATGTTCTATGCCTAATTTTTGTTCTATATTGAACCCACCCCTATATATATATATATATATATATATATATATATATATATATATATATATATATATATATATATATATATATATATATATATATATATATATATATATATATATATATATATATATAAACGTATGTTCATCAATGAACATATAAGTGTAATTTACCCATCATACCCTTATCATCCTAATTTGATCTAATAGTCAAGAAGAGGGTTATATGGTTCTATGCCTAATTTTTGTTCTATATTGAACCTGCCCCTATATATATATATATATATATATATATATATATATATATATATATATATATATATATATATATATATATATATATATATATATATATATATATATATATATATATATATATATATATATATATATATATATATATATATATATATATATACACACACAAGAGAAAGGGCTCCAAAATTGAAAACGAAATTCCAGCCCTAAAATTTCTCGTACTCGCTTTCTTCCCTCTTCTCTTTCTCTCGATCGGACAACCAAGGTTACCGTCTTCTTCCACGGAGTCGACACTGGCGGTCGTCGACACAGACGTCGACACCTCCGGCTAAAGTCCGTCTGATTTCCCCGGAGTTTATTGCAAATGCTTAGCCCTGAAACGTCAACTCGGGTGATTACTGATTAGGAGTTTATTGCAAATGCTTAGCCCTGAAACGTCTGATCGGACAACCAAGGTTACGAGGCATATGGATCTTCTCAATGATTATTAGTGACAAGTTTCTTACTTCAAATTTTCCAACCTCAGGTTCAACTCTGACTTATATCTCCCTGAAACGCTACCTCCGGCCACCGTTCGTCTGGGTATCACACTAAAGGGAAGTTGGTAAGTCTGAATTCTTTCTCTATATCACACTAACTGAATCGAACCTTGAAGTTCAAACTCAGATTTCTTTCTCCCTAACACACTCAAAGGACCGTGTGTAAGATTGTAGGTTTGGAGTCGGTTCATCAAGCTTAAATGCCGACAAGTCTGTAGGTCTGGATCCTCTCAGCTTTTGATACATATGTACTGAAATGGTAAGTCTCTAATCCCTGTTACAAGAGTTCCTGGTTAGTCCACTCCACTATAGAGTTCCTTTCAATTTTTAACTTTTTATTTAGTCCCCTGTTACAATCCCTCATTTAATGCTGTAAGTTCCCGACTTCCCATGACCTGTGAATATTTTGTTTTAAGTTTCCTGTAATGACATTACAATATTCAATTTCAGTTTCCTGTTATATCATGCCCATCTATGTTACAAGACTCCATCGTTAATGCTGCAAGATCCCAACTTCCCATGACCTGTGGATATTTTGTTTAAGTTTCCTGTAATGACAATATTCAATTTCAGTTTCCAGTTATATCATGCCCATCTTGACTATTGAGTTGCCAAAGTACAAGCAAAAAGTTGATAGATTTGGTGTGGCACTTGCACATAGTTCTTGTAAGGTGAATGATGCCGACTTTGATCCGGGTAATGTGTTTTACTTTTATTTATTTATTTTATAAAATAATAAATTTTTATATCTATTTATTTAATAATGTGTTTTTGTTTCAAAATTATAACAAGTTGGTGGGGAACGTTTGGTGGCTCAACTCCTCATTTGACAAAAATTACAATAAGGATTCTTTCTTTAACAAGTAGTTCATCGGGTTGTGAAAGGAATTGGAGCATGTTTGAAGCTGTTAGTTATAAACATATAAACTTTACATACAAGCACATTTTAAACCCTTTGTTGTTTGTAATTTTGTAGATACATACAAAGAAAAGAAATAGATTGGAGACAAGTAGATTGAACAATCTTGTTTATGTTCAATTCAATGCTAATTTAATGGAAAAAACAAAAAGAGAAAATATAGGACTTTCGAAGTGCTTTTAGCAAATGATTCTCACACGGCTCAATAATGGATTGTTGATTGCAATGACCATGATGTAGATCAAGTTGACCCCGAATCAGTTATGGAATCGGTTGATGAAGCTCTCGGAACCTACGATAATCAAGCACCTCGAAAAAGTTCAAGAACGAGAGCACTTTTTGATGAAGATTTCGAGTCCGAGGATGAGGAACAAGTGTTTGAAGAATGTGAATATGAGTCGGATGGAGTTCAAATACTGGAAGAAGTAGGAGAAGATTAGACGAAGATGGACGCTTAAATATATGAAAATGTGTTTGTTTTTTTTGGGTTTATTAAACTTGCTATAGATGTACTATGATGGTTCATGACTTATGTTTTTGGCTAATTACTTATTATATTAGGAATTTAGGATATATATATCTATATATTAGGATTATTATAATTGTATATATTAATAATTTAGGGTCTCCGATTAATCCCCGCCAACCCCGATTAATCCCTTAACCCTCGACAACCGCAAAGCGTCTTTTACAACCTTGATATATATATATATATATATATATATATATATATATATATATATATATATATATATATATATATATATATATATATATATATATATATATATATATATATATATATAATTATATTTATATATATATATATATATATATAGAGAGAGAGAGAGAGAGAGAGAGAGAGAGAGACTTAGGATCTTTTGTCAACCAACTTCACCCGAGAACCCGAGAACTCCCAAACCGATATTTTTTTTCAAAAAAACCGACCACATATGCCTCTTAGACGCTCAAAATGGTCCTGGGCGCTGAATTTTTTTTTCCGAAAAACGACTTTTTTATATTTTTTTTTGAAAAATTTGTACATGTGCAAAAAAATTTTTGTACATATACAAACTTTTTATACGTGCATTTTTTTTTCAAGTTTTATTTATGGATGTCTTTCTAACACATATTTAAGTCATTTTGTAAAAAAAATTGAAAAAAGTGTACGTATAAAAAAGTTTGTACATGTACAAAATTTTTTTACTCATGTACAAATTTTTCAAAAAAAAAAAAAAAAAAGTCCCTTTTTCTGAAATTTTTTTCCCGAATAAGCTTATATTTGAGCGTTTTAGAGGCCCCAATTTTTGGTTTTTCGAAAATGTTGACCGTTTGGGAGTTCTCGGGGCTCCCTTGGTTCTCATAGGATCCCGACTTTATATATATATATATATATATATATATATATATATATATATATATATATATATATATATATATATATATATATATATATATATATATATATATATATATATATATATATATATATATATATATATATATATATATATATATATATAAAGTTTTGATATATTTGTTTGTATTTTCTATAAAAAAAGGTATTAATGTCATAATAATTAACGTTAAAAATACAAAAGAAATAAAAAGCTTTTACAATTTAAAATTATATGTCAACTAGTAGGCTTTCCCTGCACGTTGCGGTGAGTTTATAAATCTTATGTTTTCGACCGAATAAATAATACAAAACGTTAATATAAAACAAAATGTTTTAAAATATAAAACTATAAAGTTAAAATAAAATTTAAAAATAATAGAAAAGTTATTGATTATAACAAAGAACTATCAATAATGCAAATAAATTATACCGCCAAATTTTTTTCTAAAAACGAATTGATAAAAAACAAAAGTTTGTAAAAAAAGATTTCTTATAAAAACATATCTCCTTTAAAAGGTAAAATATTGGGTTAATATTAAATTGGAAAAGTTAAGGGATTTGGTAAAGATAAAATTGGGCATGAAAAATAACTAGGGATGAGCTCGGTCCGAAAACCGAACCGAACCGGACCGAAACCGAGATAGATTGAAACTGAATTATGATTTTTTAAAAACCGAAGATCGAACCGAATATGTATATTCGGTTCCGGTTCAGTTCAGTTATTTCGGTTTTTGGTTCAGTTCGGTTTTTCATGATCATTAGTAGTGTTACGAACAAGCATGGTCCGGGGACCGGACCAAAACCAAATTGGACCGAAACCAAATTAACATTTTTTAAAAACCGAAAACCGAACCGAATATATATTCGGTCCCGGTTTGGTACGGTTTGGTTTTTTCCGGTCCATATGCTCATCCCTAAAAATAACAATTGAGAGATAGAGGAATTGAACCGGTCGCCGACCTCTAGTTTAAATTCAATATGCTCTCCAACAAAGCCGATCAAGTGTTTTGGTTAAGTATTGACAAAAACATTACTTATTACTCGGGTGTCAAAAAGCGCAAAAGACATAAAGAATGAGATTCGAACCTGAGTCATTCGGGGAAAAAGACAGAGATAGAGAGAGAGTTAGGTTATTCTAAAACTGATAATTATTGTGTGACTATGTGAACAATCAGAATTCAGGAAAAAAATCAGTTTTCGTAATTATAGGAGATGATAACAGAACCGCAGACAATGGTCTAAAATAATTTAGCACAGGGAGATCTTTTAAAATGAGATTATAAGCTTTTAAGAACTACGCCTTTAAAATACAACTTAAGAGGGTCTTGATAATACCTTACAACATCATCAACCTTATGATTTAGCACCTTTGGTTAAGGGCCTAATAGTGACTTAAGATGGGGATAAAAGTTGGGTTAATAAGTATAACGAGGAACAAGTTAAAGCATGTTCTTAACGAGGAACAAGTTAAACCGACTTACTTATTATAGTAACGATGCATGTAATGTGTTATGTTTTATGTGAATATATGTGACGTGCACGCAGAGGTCGTCATGCGGTCAAAAATAAGAGATAACCTAACATTCACTAGTATAGTGGAGTCAGGGTCGATCCACAGGAGCTACGTGGTTAGCCTAGATGAGAGATTACCAACTAATAGTGTCACAGCTATAGTCGGAGGAACTAATTTCTATCTTTCTACCTCGAAACAATATTCCAACACTCAAGCCAAATTTAGCCAAGCTCAAATGACCTAGTTACTTTCTGAACTCAGAAGTACATCTCTGAATCAGAAGCAATTGAAGGCATTCAAACTAGCAAAAACCAAGCAAAGCATAAACTAGCTAATAACCAACAGTTCTATGAGACAGTTAATAGCCAATGTTTAATGCCTAACCTAACCGAGATAGCTACTGTTTTCAGCAAAGGGAAACAGTCCCAACCAAGTCACAAACAAAATCCACACACAAACAAACAACCAAAACACAAACTAACATCTAAAATACCGAAAAATCAATATTTAATGTAACCGAATGATTTCATTCACTCAAACCAATATCCAACATCAAATCAGTAACCGAACACTACTAAAAACAGAACCCTAAGCTGAAGATCAATGGTTGTCACACCCAAAGATTCAACTCAAAGCTTACAAATGTTTAACTAAAATGAAATAAAATCTAAAACATGAAAATACCAAATGATAGCTTCTGAAATGGAATCCTCGAGTCAAAGAGCTTCTAGGTCGATGTTTTCACCCGGTCTTTGCTAGGGTTTTCGGCTGGAAATGCCTCTATTTATAGTTGCAAATTTCCCGTGACCGCGCCGCGCATAAGTGAAATCCGCGGCGCGCGTACTTATCCGTTCCCCGTTTTTTCGTCATTCAAATGTGTTCCACCGCCTTACGCCCGCGTCGCGCAGAAGGTAAATCCGCGGCGCGCGTACGTCTTCTCTTGATTTTTCATTCTTTCCATACTTTTTCCTTTTGTACGCCTTTAGTCCCTGTTTCTGTTCTTTTTTCTCCAGACAAGTCCTGACACGAAAAGTGAGAATACCCATGCATATTTGATATAATTTTACCAAGAACAGGGCTCAACAACGCCTAAAATACTTGATATCACTATGTGTTGTCAAACACCCCACACTTGTGCCTTGCTTGTCCCCAAGCAAGAGAGTTTTTAACAAATTATAATAGAGAATCGAACAATTTTTGACTGTGTTTAGTTTCAAAGTTTATTGCTCTTCGAGTTAGAATGGGATAGTTCGTGAAAACATAATTGAGTTGTTCTTTGGAATTCATGGCTTTCTAAAGAACCCTTGATTACAAACTTTCTGTCCACAATGAAGTGTACTTACTCGTTCAGATTCTAAAGGCCATTAAGGAATTGTCCATGACTTTCGATGTTGTCCGTGTAACGAGCTTTCAGAAATACCATCCCAGACCAGACGATCTTAGGTGGTAAGGTGCATAAGGCCCACCCATTTTAGACCTACCGGTTCGAACAACAAAGGCCACAGATTGACTTTTCCTTCCTAAATTCCAATCCTAAAACCGCTCAATCTTCTAAACTCGTAGAACTCAACTTATTTGACTAACTAATAGTATGATCACAAATAAATAGTATTTCTTGAAAAATACTAATGCTATCACAATCACAAACCATTCATTTCAAAATTGTAATTCATTAAAAATTTTGAAAAATATTGCTAAAAATTGAAAAATTGATCATTTCTGCAAAAATTTCAAAAATATCTCTTTCGACCGTCCACACCCCACACTTAAAACCGTACAACGTCCCCGTTGTACAAAATTATTTCAAAACAAGGGAGAAAGAGTTACCCCTTTTTGGACGATAGACTGCTTGGTGCTCAATATCACAGGTATAATGCGTACAAAAAGATCACCGATTCATATGCTGGAGTTGTAGCGCTACAGTAGGACACGCCGGTGGTCAAGACAAGTGGAGGGGGCACGGTGACCCCACACTTGTCTGAGACAACTCCCTCTCAGATTGGTATATCATGCACAACTTAACAAATAAATTAAAACACACATGACAGAAAAAATAATATACAGATAGATGTGTCATAAATTTATACATATATCCCAAATAAAAAGAAAAAGAGAAAAGAGAAAAAGGTACATCAATCACTACCAGGCGGCCTGGAGGATCCAGCCTCGTGATCATGGGACCTGGCTGGGAATGGTCGAGGGTGTCTGCCCTGGGCCGATGCGGTCTGAATAAGTACCTCCCCGATCCACTCGAGCTGGTCCAAGACTATCGTGAGCTGACCCTCAATCCGCGTGACTCTGGCATCCAATCGGCGGAGGGCTGATGGATCGACCTGCTCCGTCTGCGGCTGTGCCGGCTCTGGTGCTGCTGGCTCTGGTCTCCGGCGTCTCCTGCCGGGCTGGGCGAATGCAGGCTGGGGTGCCTGAGAAGGCTCGATCGGTGCCCGGATGAACTGCCCTGGGCGCTGCAGCTTAATGAACCGCATCCTCTCCAACGTGCGTGCTGTAGTGCGCGATAGAGGTAGAGCAGTCAAAGAAGCTGCCACGGGAGCAGTAAGGATGCCATAGGAACGGGCCAGGCGGGTGATAAAGTACCCCCTGGCTAGTGGGCTGCTGGAGGAGGCGCCGGTCGCGTGGGTGGAGAGAGCGATCGCAAGGGCATAGGGGAGATGGAGGAATCGGGACGGGTCGAGGAGGATCCACAAATACGTCATGTCGTCGCCCGACACCTTCTCGCCCCCCTCCCGATGCATGATGGAGGTGGAGACGATCCGGTGCATGAGACGGTGAAGTGGGTCGCGGAGGTGACTCTCCCTCGAAGTCCCTGCCTCGTACATCACATTGGACAGTGGTGTCCAAACCTCCATGTTGGGAGGGCGCTCCGGCTCCCCCTGAATGCACGACCCGAAGAATCGGGTGAAATAGCGATGCTGGAGGTCCTGCTCAGTATAGATACCTGTGCGCCTCCCAAACTCCCGGAGGTTGCACTCCCTGTGCACACCTCCCAAACGAAAACGCACCAGTCTGGAGCGTGGGTCCCCCGCCCGTGGTGCGAACTGGATAGTGGAGATGAACTCCAGTAGCAACTCCGTGTAGACCACGTCCTCGTCCGTGGCCATAATCCTGTCCCAACCACGGCAGGTGAACGATGCCTCCTCGTGGGTCCAGGTGCGGTGCAGAAACGGCTCGATCGCATCCCAAAGCCCTGCATCCCTCAGGATATCCCGGTCGATAACTGTCGCCTCAAGGACCCGGCGACGAATCAATGCATCCCTCCACGAGATATACTCCACTGAACTGTCAAGTCCCGCGGGAAACTGGAGGAAGGCGTGGTCCAATCTGAACATCATCTGCAAAAGAAAATATAGCCACAAAACAAAATTTTTTTTTTTGCAAAATCAGTCCCTTTTCTTCCCCACCGCACCGCGGCGCGGCCCAAGAGCAATGGCGCGGCACGGCGTACGCCTGTTTTGAAAACCCGGGATCAAATCCCCATTTTAACCTGCTATACCTAATTTTAATCATACCACAAGGTAGCCTAAGTGCCGACTAGCTCATCTAGGGTGTCCATTTGGCAAAACAAACACCCGATGGGCTAGCATTAGTGATTCTAAGTTTTTGAACTTTTTGGAATAAAACCCTAAAATTAACTACCTAATAACTAGTTTAAACAGCTGATAGATAGTTAAAAGAGCGTACCTTGGTAGTAGAAACACAATAAGCAAGAAAAAATGCAAGAAATTTTTGATCACCAGAGCTCCGAGTCGTGTGATTTGAGTTGTGAGCCGCGGCTCATCGTATAAGGGCAAAAACCGTCTGATCGTTTCCCGCGGCGCGCATTTCTCGTTTCCGCGACGCGCGTGTCGCCAAATCAACCCCTGCGTATCGGGTTGAGTTTCGAACCCGCGTCGCGTAATTCAAAAATCCGCGGCGCGGTCTTAAAGATTTCAAAACTTTTCACACAACCCCACACTTGCTTCAGACCGCTAATACCTGCAAAGGATTGATGTATTTTCTAAATTAATCCTACGAAATATGAAACCTACTTATGACACGATGGGTTGCCTCCCAACAAGCGCTAAGTTTAACGTCTTCAGCCAGACGTGCTATTCCTACTACAGCTACGGTGGATCGTACGCCTTCCTTCTTTGCTGATTTTGCTTTTCCACCGTCCCTTTGCTGACCCACTGCTCCTCAAACTTTCCTGGGTCGAATGGCTTGTTGGTTCTCCTACTGCTGCCAGGTTGCTGTCTTTTGATTAACTCCCGTGAATGCTTGGAGGTAGCTTTGAACCTCCAAGCTCGGTCCTTCCTTCTATATCTCTTCAAAATCACTGGCTTGACGTGAAGCACGCCTAGTGCTGCTCCCAGTAGTTGTTTTGCCGATCTTATTTTGCCAGTGTCCCACGTGCTATCTTCAGGTTGCAATTTTGGTTTGCAGTACCAATAAAAATCTTCCAATCGAATGGGATCGGAAGGCAACATATCAGGATGCTTCCATATGTCCTCATCGATGGTATTAATTACATCTAATCTTCCATTTATGAATGGATCATGAGTGGTGATAAAATCATGTTTATTATTGTTTTTCAAATTTCAATTCGTCAACATCAACTTCTTGATCATCGTCCAACAGGTGGATCGGAACCAAGAGTAAACGACTTGTTTGATCTGATGATGGTATAAAGTCACCCATCATCAGATCCTTTCCTTCAAATTTCTCAAAATTTTCAAAAATTACAGGGTCAGGGGTAGTATTGTCATCTACACCCCCTTCCCCAAAAATATCGACAACTTCAAAAAATTCGGGAATTGTTGGGTTGGAATCTGTACTGTCACTTACAGTCCCCTCCACAACATCCTCATCAACCAAATTTTCTGGTGATGGTATGGATTCACCCAACACCAGATCAACATTATCAATACTTTCAAAAACATCAAAAACTTCAAAGGTTGCTGAGTCAGAAGTAGCATTGTCACCTACAACCTTTTCCTCAACAACCGTTTCGACCATCTCAGTGGTCTCTTGACTTTCCCAAGGTGTATGCCCTTCCATCACATATTCAGGTGATGCAAGTTCACACACATTATCATTGGTATAAAAATCACTCACCTCCGGTTCTGGCGAAGGTGGTGAACATTTCCAACTTTCCTCTAACCTATCTAAAGAAGCTTGCACTTTTTCAAGAGCTTCAGCCTGGTCCTTCTGCTCATGGTAGTTGTTATACATGAATACCCAAAGTTGGGCCCAAGTTACAGAATTCTCAAGCTGAGATGACTCCTCGGTCCGCCATCCATTGTCATCGAATGATCCATTGTAGCAACCATCCTCGTAATAGGTGTCGGCTGGATTTTCATAATCTTCATAATATTGATCCGAGTACATGTAATCACCCATTATAAGGATGTACACATACCAAAATTCAGCAAACTAAAATCAAACATCAAAAATCAGAAACTAAGTCCTACAACTCACCTAACCTAAGCGCACAGCTCCCCGGCAACGGCGCCAAAATTTGACGTGCACGCAGAGGTCGTCATGCGGTCAAAAATAAGAGATAACCTAACATTCACTAGTATAGTGGAGTCAGGGTCGATCCACAGGAGCTACGTGGTTAGCCTAGATGAGAGATTACCAACTAATAGTGTCACAGCTATAGTCGGAGGAACTAATTTCTATCTTTCTACCTCGAAACAATATTCCAACACTCAAGCCAAATTTAGCCAAGCTCAAATGACCTAGTTACTTTCTGAACTCAGAAGTACATCTCTGAATCAGAAGCAATTGAAGGCATTCAAACTAGCAAAAACCAAGAAAAGCATAAACTAGCTAATAACCAACAGTTCTATGAGACAGTTAATAGCCAAGGTTTAATGCCTAACCTAACCGAGTTAGCTACTGTTTTCAGCAAAGGGAAACAGTCCCAACCAAGTCACAAACAAAATCCACACACAAACAAACAACCAAAACACAAACTAACATCCAAAATACCGAAAAATCAATATTTAATGTAACCGAATGATTTCATTCACTCAAACCAATATCCAACATCAAATCAGTAACCGAACACTACTAAAAACAGAACCCTAAGCTGAAGATCAATGGTTGTCACACCCAAAGATTCAACTCAAAGCTTACAAATGTTTAACTAAAATGAAATAAAATCTAAAACATGAAAATACCAAATGATAGCTTCTGAAATGGAATCCTCGAGTCAAAGAGCTTCTAGGTCGATGTTTTCACCCGGTCTTTGCTAGGGTTTTCGGCTGGAAATGCCTCTATTTATAGTTGCAAATTTCCCGTGACCGCGCCGCGCATAGGTGAAATCCGCGGCGCGCGTACTTATCCGTTCCCCGTTTTTTCGTCATTCAAATGTGTTCCACCGCCTTACGCCCGCGTCGCGCAGAAGGTAAATCCACGGCGCGCGTACGTCTTCTCTTGATTTTTCATTCTTTCCATACTTTTTCCTTTTGTACACCTTTAGTCCCTGTTTCTGTTCTTTTTTCTCCAGACAAGTCCTGACACGAAAAGTGAGAATACCCATGCATATTTGATATAATTTTACCAAGAACAGGGCTCAACAACGCCTAAAATACTTGATATCACTAGGCGTTGTCAATATGATTATGTCTTTTCAATGGAATAGTGTGATATCAATTATATGAATGTATGTTGTATGTAATTTATCTGACCATGATGGACCCACCGGGAGAAGTGGTTTAGTTGGGCTGGTCGCGAAGGACCTTTTGGAGAAGGGTCAGTGGCGGAGGAACCGGCCCACACATAGAAGTTAGTACCAACAATACATGCTAAGGAGGTTATGTTATGTTAAGTTATGTTGTGCCATATATATGTGAAAGTATGACTGTAGTACGTGAATGCATGTGATTGGTATAATGTGTTAGTGCAGTGTAGGCTCATTAAGTGTTTTCGCTTACCCGTTGAGTGGATAATTTTGCAAGGCCCTCTAGGACAGATAAGGGGAAAGCATCGGCTTGACTGCGGCCATGCGCATTCCACAACTAATGATATCCGAATGAACAATATTATTTACTTATAAATGTTTTTGGGATTTAGACTTTCGTTACTTACTTTGGTTTTGAATAGCTTTATTTACACTAATGAATTATGGTTTTATAATACGATGGTTTTTTTTTTTTAAAAATTGGGACGTTACATTTTTGGGGAAATTTTATGTTTAGAAAATCGTCTTCATGAGGCTTATGAACAACTAAAGAAACGAGGTATCGCTTTGGCTTCAAACCATGTCAATTACAGTTCCATTTACAGACCCAAGGAAACTGGTGTGAAGGCCACGTGTGATGCACTTGGGATTAATTTAATCACGTATTCGCCTATCGCTCAAGGTTTTAATTGTAACTTTTTTTTTTTATAAACATCACATTTTTATAAAGGAAATTAAAAATAAAAAAACTGAAATTGCCATCGTAATTGGTAATAACCTCATTTTTTTCAACATTTGTAGGTGTTTTGACGGGAAAGTATACTTTGCAAAACGACCTGACAGGTCATTGAGGAAATATTTACATTGCTGAGTTCCTAACCGAGGTAAGACCATAAGGGAAAAAAATGGAAAAGTTTGCATTTTTCCTTGTTTATGTCAAACAACTAGGCGTATTCCCGCGCGTTGCGCAGGAGTAAAATAATATAGTAAAAATATATTGACCGATCAAATATAAATATAAACACTTTGGATTTAATCAAAACATACAAAACTAAAAATAAATCAATCATTTGACATATATATCAATATTAATTTTTCATTCAAACATCAAACAGAAAAACATAATCACATTTTTATAGTCAATTATCATGGATGGTCCAACATTAATAATATATGGAAATATATTTACAAAATTATCTCAAAATTTAAAGTAAGTTTAAAATAAAACATACTAATAACACCATACATTAATTAATATTTTATATCTAATAAATTAGTTAATGTTAGAAGTTGAATAGTTAGGAGTTTCATATCAATATAATGAAAGTAAAAATGCTTCAATAAATATAATAAAGATTATAAATCGTTAATCGTAACCGATATTTTGTATCAATAATATTGTTTTTAACCAAAAGTCGAACAAAATAATGTAATAATCTATTTTAAGTCAATTGAATATGGACAATCCAATATTAAAAATATAGCACTTGTTGACATGAATTATAATACATACATTATGTTATGTGAATGTATTATATAAATCGTACTTTAGTTAAATTAACATATATAATATTTCAAATTCTCTTTCTAAAATAAAAAAGAATGAAATGTAAATAGAAAAAAAGTAATAAAACTAATATAAATATAATATAAATTACAACTTATAAACAAAACTTCAAATAAATATATGTTTTTATAAAATAAATTTTGATATAATTTATAGTTGCATAAGAAATATATAAATATGCATTAATAAAATTTTATTTCCGCCAGTTTTATTCCCTTAATTATTTTTCCTTTAAAATGATTTCTAGTTGATTTTCATTTTTGTTAAATCTTAATAACTAAAAGTTTTATGATGATTTACTACTAAAGTTTTTTCTTGCATTTATGTAAATTTATTTTTAACGTTTCGAATGTTTAACTTCTTACATGACAATAATGTCACAACTTTTATATAATTTTCTTTGTAAAATAATACTAATCCTAAAAATGATTCTACAAATCAAATGACCACTAAATACTTTATCAAACAACATAAGCCCACTTATTGAATCAATATAAAACCATTTATTGGTGAATATGGATTAGAAAATAACAAAATACTATATATATATATATATATATATATATATATATATATATATATATATATATATATATATATATATATATATATATATATATATATATATATATATATATATATATATATATATATATATATATATATATATATATATATATAATATACATACTTGAGGATCAACTATAGACTCTCAAATCATAAAAAATTACTAATTACAATGAATAATCAATCTATTATACATCTTTCTATCTTTATATTGCGATAGAACCAATATGCACTTTGTTTCTTGTCTTGCAACTTGCAGATTGCTTTGACATCTTCACGTTTCTCATTCCTAATACAATATAAACATATGTACCTTCAAAATATATGCTCTCAACCATGTCGTTTTTCGCTTTCATGTGACTTGTAATTTGTTATACGTCTTCATGTTTTTCTTTTGTAATACAATATAAAATATGCAACTTCAAAGTGTGTGTGTTCTCAAATCATCTTTTCTTCCATCTTATTCTCCAAGCTAGAATCAAATTTATAGGTGAATTATATGTAACTCTTATATTAATTAGGTGTGTTAAGTACCAATAAGTATCATAGGTTAAAAAAACTCTTGAGTTGTATGTGTTTAATTACTTGAAAGTTGTAAAGCCTTGTATGTTTCAAATGAATATAATTCAAGATATTGGTCTATCTTGAACCACATTCATTTGGATGGCCTCTATTATAAGATTTATATAGATAATATGTTTTCGTGCAGCTGCATTTTATTAATGAATTTTGTCTGTTTTTATTAGTGAATTTTTCCTGGATATTGCAACGTACTCTTTACATGTTTTTATTAATGAATTTACGACGTACTTTCTTATAACCCTTTTCTGGATATTGCAACGTACTTTTTACATATTTTGTTGTTGAATTTTATCTATCAAAAGTTATGTGTAGGTAAAAATTTATTTTTTGCGTAAATCCAAGGAATCTCATGAAAAGATAGTACATTATCTTAAGGAAAAAAGTAATTGAATATGATATGTTTTAATTTCATAGATTTACAAAGTACAATGCCTTAGAAAGAAAATACCAAAAAAAATGCAATGCTTTTGTTTTTTAGTTTAAGCTATTCCATTTTTACCCTACAAGTTTCTAGATATTTCACATTTTTTACTTATATAAATAAGTTAATCCGTTTTACTCTAATGTGGAAATATTTTAAATTCCCGTTTTTCATTTTATTTATCTCGTTATACCCTGAGGTTAAAAAGTAATAAAGTAAAATTAAAAGTGAGTTTTGGGAAAGCCGAAATAGTAGAAATAACAACATACTTTTTCATTAAGGATAAGCCTGAATACTAGAAATAACAATGCACATTCTTATATTTGTTAATTATAGCATATTGTTTTCAGTTTTTCCATTATACTGTTATACTTACAAATTATTTTATTAAGGCTTTTATAGATTGAAAAAAAAATCTACTTTATTATAGCAATGTCCTTTCAATCTTTTTTTTTTGGTATTACGACATTGTAGTGCTAATTTGAAACTTCAATCTTGCAGGTTTTGGAAGAATTAGAAGCTTGGTTCTCAGTGTACCAATATTCAAAGGTGATATTGACGTTAAACAATGCTATTTTGTTCATCTTTTTCATTATGTTTGTGTAGTACCAACATACTTTAATTTATTTGTTTGTTATACATCATTCTGTCATTTTTTATATTAAACTCTAACAATTTAATTTTCTCTTAAAAATTTCTACTTCAATAATATACCTAATCATGACAAACTTTCTTCCATGTATGTTGTAACTTTTTTTTATTTTTCATTATATTTGTTTATTATAAAAGTGCAAATGCAAGAATAACAATGTACTTTAATTTATTTGTTTGCCATTGCATCTTCTTACATTTATTTCTATTGAACCATTACGTTTTTGTTTATTTTCTTATATAAGTATTCTTAATTGGAAAATACACCGCATTATTGTTGTGAATAAATTCTTATTGATCGTTTTTCTAGCTTTGAAGTGTTTCTTTTCTTATCAATGCATTGTTAATTGGAAAATACACCCCATTATTGTTGTCAAAATTTTCTTATTGATCGTTTTTCTAGCTTTGAAGTGTTTATTCTCTTTCAATAATTGTTAATTAGAAAATACACCACAATATTGCAATTAAAATTTTCTTATTGATCATTTTTCTAGCTTTGAAGTGTTTTGCTTGGGATCGTACTTCTAGTGATAACATTGCCCATTGTCATAAGGATAGTCTCTCATTAGCTTTTAATAGTGTACTTGAAATTGTCTCAAATTCTGTCCTACTAAACCATAGCCATGCCAAATTCAATTTACCAAATGAACAAAAGGTTATCCCACGGGATGCACACCCTAGTTGAGCATATAACAAACAAAACCATAGTCTATATAAAAATATACAAATTATTACAATGCTAAGAAATAGTACATTCATGCAATTTTAGACATCGTCACGAAAACAAAATCCTATCAAAATCCATTAAAGACTTTGATCATAGAACCAATCAACACTAAAGTACCCAAAAGTTTGGGTTCAATAAAATCGTTAAAGTTATTTTGTTTTTCTAGAATGGTTGACTCGCACATCCGTTATTCTACCTATAAATCTATATAATCTATATTTTCATCCCAAATGGGACTTAAAACTTCAACTATATAATATGTGTTCATGAAATCCAAAACTTAAACTAAAGGACATTTGAAACTAAGCTTAATTTTGCTTTATATGTGTAGAAACTTGTCCTTTGAAGAGGGTTAAATGTTAGATGCGGAAAAAAAAGAGAGAAAGCGCATCTAATAAAAGCAGTAAATAAAACAATTGAGCATGTGAAATATTCCCAAAGATATACATGTAACATGAAGAAGGAAGGGAGCGAGGGACATAAATAAGAGGGAAAATAGAAAAATCCAAACCAAGAATCACGAGAATGAGAATGAGCACCCATCGCCCTTACTAAATTATTCAACCTTCCTTTAATTTAAATAAAATAAATACAAAAGGACCTCTTCAGACTCCATGTCAGTCGCTACTCAGTACTCTGCATTGTGTACATGGACCCTGGAAGGTCATGAATCTCAGAAAGAAGACCGAAGGAGATCTCACTCTCTCACACACACATATACACACTATATATATATATATATATATATATATATATATATATATATATATATATATATATATATATATATATATATATATATATATATAGGAGAGTTCCATTGAGAATAGAAAAAAGGTTGAGAATGCGAGAATGAATCTGGGTCACTAGATGCGCTAGCGCTGACGGGCCGCTCTACGACGACAAGATGGGTTTAATTTTTCGTATATGATTTATTCATATATGAATGTGTATATTCATATATGAATGCGAGAATGAATCCGGGCCACTATACGCGTCAGCGCTGACGCGCCGCTCTACGACGACGAGATGTGTTTAATTTTCCGTATATGATGTATTCATATATGAATGTGTATATTCATATATGAATATACATACTCATATATGAATAAATCGTTATATGGTTGTGGTGGTCGGAATGGTGGTAGATGGTGGCGATGATGATGGTGACGGCGATAAAGGGTGACGATGATGGTGGTGATGGTGGCGGCAGTGTTAGTGGGGTGGTGGTGTTGGTGGAGATTGGTGGTGGTGGAGGTGGTAGTGGTGGCGGTGGGTGGTGGTAGCGGTGGTGGAGGTGGTGGTATGGTGGTAGCGGCGGTGGTGGTCGAGATTGTGATAGAGATGGTAGAGTTGGCAGTAGCGATGGTGGTGGTTGGTGGCGGTAGTGGCGGCGGCGGGGAGGTGGCGGTGGCAGCGGTAGTGGTGGCGCGACGGTGGTGGTGATGACGCAGGTGGTGCAAGTGGTAGTGGTTGTAAAACTCATATGTGCAAAGCACTAGAGCGGCAAGATAAACTCGCAATTTCTACCTTATTTTAATTCTTAATTGAACCTATATATATATATATATATATATATATATATATATATATATATATATATATATATATATATATATATATATGAAATGTGGAAGAACAGTTGTAGAAGTCAGTAAGAAAAAGACTGGATTGTGTCCGTATGCAAGATTCTGTATATATGAGTGAGAGAGAGAGAGAGAGAGAGAGAGAGAGAGAGAGAGAGGGGGGGAAGGAAGAAGCAAAGAAGAAGAAGGCGGAAGTGAATAAATGTCGTCACCTTCACACAAACACACATACCAACACCTATCACAATCATCGATGTATCCTCAACCTTATACCTGTATTATATTTCTCCCACATTATTTTCATTTATATTAGAGGACACAAACAAACAGTAGAAATGATTCGATTTTAGAGGGTCACAAAACAACAAAAGAAGAAACCTACAAAATGGAAAGAAAAGAGGACACGTCGTTTGACGTTTGACGTGAACTCAAAGCTCATCTTTTTCTCATTTGGCTTCTATACTTTGTCTTCCTATATTCTCTATTTTTTGATATTGTTTTCTGGTTCCTTTTAATATCTAACTAGTATTTAGATTGTCCGTGCGTTGTTGGAGAAGCCCGGTATATTAAAAAAACGCAGCTCGACAAAAAATAAATTATATAAGTGACGAAAAATGTAACTTTAAAATATAATAAGGGACCGGAATCGCAACTTACGAAATACCAATAATATAACTTTATAATAAATAGGGGTGAAAAAAATTAATTCGAAATTAGTCGAGAGAAAAAATTTAAATATAAAAGTTTGCTAAAAGAAGAATCAAAAATTACTATTTTCAAATGAAAACTTATTTGGATTTGTATCAAATGTATTGACAATTATACATTTGATACTAAATTTAGTAATTAAGTTTTTGGAAAAAGAAAAACGTAATGAACAGCAAAAAAGGCTCTCAACAGTCGATTTACAAATTAATATATATATATATATATATATATATATATATATATATATATATATATATATATATATATATATATATATATATATATATATATATATATATATATATATATATATATATATATATATATATATATATATATATATATATATATATAGGGCCGGCCCAACACATGGGCGAGCTGGGCCTAGGCCCAGGGCAGCAACATAGGGGGGCAGCAAAAATTCTGGTCCACTTATTATACCTGTATACCGATGGCCCAACAAGAAAGATAAAGTCCAATTCGTATGTTAAGTCCGATTCGTATGGCAATTTCCTGAGATTGAGGCGGTAACCAAAATCACAGACGGGAATGATGCTATTGGAATGGAAAGGTCGCCTCGGAAATAGGAAACAATCAAACGAAGATTGAATCCTCGCTCTCTCCTTCAATGTTTTGGACCGTTAGGCACTAGAAATCCTCGCTCAAAATCAGACTCGCTCTCTCCTTCTGTGTCACTGTGTGCCTTCTGCGTTGACAGTCGACATTCATCGATCAATTCTGCAATTCATCATCTTGTGCCTTGCCGCCTTGCGATAGTCGACATAATCTCTAGGTAAATGTTTTTTATTTTTTCGGTATGTTAGTTTCTTTTCTGATTTTAATGATTTCGGTAGTTCAATGAGAGTATGAGACAATGACCAATATTATTAATTTCTGATTTTCTGATTGATTTTGGTTTGTAGTTATCTGATTTGGGATTCACGGTTTGGTCCTGATTTGGGTTTCACTGTTGGTAACCTGAATCGAACTTGTAACTTCACTTTATATCCAGGTATTTGGTTTGAATGTTTGATTGCAAGATTCAAATCACTCAAAATCAGATGAGACAATGACCAATATTCTTAATTTCTGATTTTCTGATTTTCTAATTGATTTTGGTTTGTAGGTCTCAGATTTGGGTTTCACGGTTTGGTCCTGATTTGGGTTTCACTGTTTGCAAAGACTAAAATCAGACTACACTCAAGGTAATCTGTAATCTTATTTGAGTTATTTTTTGATTGAATTCGACTTTTTGTTTGTAAGTTTGTTTCTGACTTTTAGTTTGTTTCTAACTTATTCCAATCAGGTTTTGATTTGAAGAGGCATATTGTTTGATTTCGGTTTTGAATTGAAGTCCATTGAAATCACAGCTTTGTCACAACTTTGTATCTTTCTTTTCTCCATCTTTTATTGTTATAGTTGTTGAGTTTTGAAAATGCTTCCCCGACAACAACCATCGGGTGCCCAAAATAGAAAACGGAAAAAAAGAGAACAAGAAATGGCTAATTCCTTACGAGGATCTTTAAATAAATATTTTGTTAAAAATCAAAATGCAAGTGAAAATAATAGTAATCCCGTTGATAATCTAAATGATTTTGAAAACAATGATCCAATTGGAAGTTCTAATGATCCAATTGGAAGTTCTAATGATCCTATTGATATTTCTAATGATTTTGAAAATAATGAGTTTGTTGATAAAGATAAACCAAGTGATTTTAATATTTTTGATCCTAGAGTGTGGGATAAATTAGATTCAAAAATGAAAGATTTACTTATAGAAAAAGGCCCTAATAGGGAAATTGAAACAAACACAATTTTTCCAAAAGATGCATTTGGAAGACATTTTTCTAATGAATTTTTTATTCGTAAATTAAGAGATGGTGACGTTTGTGATAGAAAATGGTTAGTATATTCAAAAGAGCTTGATAAAGTTTTTTGTTTTTGTTGTAAGTTGTTTAAAACCGTTCGTACTAAAAGTAAGTTGGCATTTGAAGGATTAAATGATTGGAAACATCTTAGTAAAACGTTAAAGCAACATGAAAATAGTCTCGATCATATGATTAATTTAAAAACTTGGACCGAAACACGAATTAGGTTAAATAAAAATGAAACAATTGATAAAGAGTTACAAGAAATGATAAAAAAAAGATACCGAACATTGGAAAGATGTTATGGTTAGAATTATTGCTGTTGTAAAATGTTTGGAAAAAAATAACTTGCCTTTTCGTGGCACAAATGAAAAAATTTATGAAGAATCAAATGGTAATTTTTTAGGTGTACTTGAAGGTATTGCCGAATTTGATCTTGTAATGAAAGAACATTTTCGATTAATTCAAGACAAAGAAACACATAATCATTATCTTAGTCATAAAATTCAAAATGAATTAATCGAAATGTTGGCATCCGAAGTAAAAAGTGCAATTATTAAAAAAGTTAAAGAGTCAAAATATTTTTCTATAATTCTTGATTGTACTCCGGATGCAAGTCGCCAAGAACAAATGACTTTGATTATAAGATGTGTGGATATGGTAAGCGTTCCAATAAAAGTAGAAGAGTTCTTTTTATAGTTTTTAATTGTAGAAGATACATCCGGTCTAGGTCTTTTAAATGTTTTACAAGATGCTCTAAAATCTCTTGATTTGAATATTAATAATGTTCGTGGTCAAGGGTATGATAATGGAGCTAATATGAAAGGAAAACACCAAGGTGTACAAAAACATTTTCTTGATATAAACCCTAAAGCTTTTTATATGCCTTGTGGATGTCATAGTTTAAATTTAGTTTTATGTGATATGGCAAATTCTTGCCACAAGGCAAAAACGTTTTTTGGTACATGTCAAACAATTTATAATGTTTTTTCTAGTTCCACAAAAAGATGGAGTATTTTACTTCAATATATTGATGAACTAACGCTTAAATCATTATCCGCCACTCGTTGGGAAAGTCATATTGAAAGTGTTAAAGCAATAAAATCTCAATTTCCTCAAATAAGAAAAGCTCTAAAAAAATTAGCCAAAATAAGTGACGATGGAAAAGTGGTGCGAGATGCCGAATCTCTTGTAAATGGTGAATTTTCTAGTTTTGAATTTATTTTAAGTTTAGTTATATGGTATGAAATTTTATATAGAATTAATCTTGTTAGTAAGAAATTACAATCCAAAGATATGCTTATTGATGTTGCGGTAAAAAATTTAGAGGGGCTCATTAATTTTTTTGAAGAATATAGAGAAATTGGGTTTGATAAGGCTATTAGTGAAGCTAAAGAAATAGCAATGAATATTGAAATTGAACCCGAATTTCCAAGAAAACGTATTTCTATTAGAAAAAAATAATTTGATGAAATTCCAAATACCGAAAGAGAACAACAATCTTTGCTAGAAACATTTAGAAAGGATTATTTTATTATTATTGTAGATATCGCTCTTTGTCAATTGAGAACTAGATTTGAACAAATGAAATATTTTGAGTCTATTTTTGGTTTTTTGTTTGATGGTTCAAAACTAATTTCTTTACTTGATGATGAACTAAAAAACTATTGTTTAAATCTAGAATCCAATTTAACAAATGGTGAAGAAGTTGATATTGATGGTGAAGGTTTATTTATAGAGTTACAACTTTTGCAGAAAATGTTACCGGTTGAAGCATACAATGGTGAAAGTCCATGGACATCTATTCAAATAATGGAGTTTGCAAGAAGAATGGACATGTTCCCGAACGTGTTGGTTGCATATAAAATTTTGTTGACGGTGCCGGTTACGGTTGCTACGGCGGAAAGAAGTTTTTCAAAGTTGAAGCTCTTGAAATCATATCTACGAAGCACCATGACTCAAGAAAGGTTGAACGGATTAGCAATTTTATGTATTGAAAGTAAATTTCTAAAAAATCTTGATTATCGTAAAATTATAGACGTTTTTGCTTCAAAAAATGCACGAAGGCATCGTTTTAGGTGATATTTGTTTTTTTTTTTGGGTTGTATTAGTATGGATTTTGTTTGACTGTAATTTTTATTATATTTTTGTTTTATAAATTTTTTTATGTATTTTGCCTATTGTATAAGGGCATCAAATTATTATTTCGCCCAGGGCATTAAAACTTATTGGACCGGCCGTGTGTGTGTATATATATATATATATATATATATATATATATATATATATATATATATATATATATATATATATATATATATATATATATATATATATATATATATATATATAAGGATATGCGGTGGTGCCTCCTAAATGTTGTAGACATCAATGTCATATAGGCGCCACATAAGATTTTTAGAAATGTTTCAGACTATGTTTCTATTAGGGTTTGATATTTTTGAAAAGTTGTAGGCATTGATAGGGATAATTGTCGAAATGAGAGAGTAAAAGATGAGAGAAAGAATAGAAGAAGGAGAGAGAAGCCGACAAGTTGGTGCCGTCCAACAATGTTTCCCATTGTCGTTTCCAATAGAGGGCAGTGTTGTCGGCATCTACATCGGACGTTGGCGGCAAAATCCCCCATGCCGTCTAATAACACGAAAATAATAAAGTTATCATTTAATCATTATCTATTTTATAACCACATTTTAAGATGTCGATTATCAATATAAAAAGGTAAACAATTTTCGCCTAGATTTTATTTTACCGAACACTAAACGAATGTCACATGTTGCGTATAGATAAAATTTTATAGTTAAAATGTATATAAATATATGTTGTTAAAATTAATCAAGTAAATGTCATTAACCATAAAATAACAAGTTTACAATAAATTAAGAAACATAATCTTAAGCATTATGATCATATTAAATAAGATGGTACGATAGACATATATGATAAACGAGGTGTTCTAAACTTTCTGGAGCACAAGTGATACACTTATTTCTGAGCTCCTGTTCTTCCTCATTATCCATACAGGCTTCCTTCGGTGCATACATGGTTTTCCATCAGCAACTAGAAACCTCGATTGGTGTAGCAGTGGGAAGACATTCGGTCTGATTATGTACAAGGATGCGAGGCTTCACATCTGACCATATTGGATCTCCTTCCGGTTGGTCAAAGTACCAAGAACCTTGGATGTTCATCTTTATCACAGTGAGGAGAAAGGATCTTAATCAACCCCACTCGCACTGTTTAGGATATTCACACCCTTTCTTGTACTTCTTGTATTCGACAATCTTTGACGCTTGAACGAACTTTGTCTCTGAAGTGTCGCCTTCAGCTGATTTACTTGACAGAGAACCAAGTCTTGTTCATGTCAAGCTGAGCATTTCTCGTCTTTCTAGCCATATTCCACTGTATGGAATCTTCATCCTCATGGCTCCGGACGTGGTGTCTCGTAATCTCCTTCAGTTAGCAGTTGTACTTTGCTAATAGGGTACCGCATCATGAGTGTCTATCAGACAAATCACCTTCCATGGCAGTGAATGTCGACACCCTGATGTCACCAGAACTTCTGATGCTCCTACTGCCTTCGACTCTCCTGCCGCATGAGCTAGTGAAGCGCAGTGAATTCATCTAAGGAGAGTCGTCTTTTATCAGGATGGACTTATGATCAGTAATTGTCGCTTCTCTGATTCTGACATCCGCGTCTCATCCAAGGACCCTTAGATGTGCAAGGGACACTCTTCCACCCTACAGTCTTCGTCAACACAACCAACAAGCCAACTGAAGGATGAGGTTTCTGAGCGTAGATCTGCACATCTTTTGTGAAGATAATTCCCATTCGGATGGTTCTTCGGTCAAGACTGACTTCGGATTTGAAGTCTTTGGCCTTGGAACTTATCAAATTTGGGGATCTGTGCTTACACTCTGCCTCTTCTTTTGGCTTCGGGCATTAACTTCGGTCAGACACTGTCACCTCGGTAAGGACCGACGCCGTGACTTCTAATGCGAGTGTTGACTTTCGCGCACTTCAGTGGGTTTCTCCTACTTTTGCTTCCAGTAGAGTGATGGAGGCGTCTAGACCAGGCCTATTGATGTGTCAAAAGAGCGTTGTCCAACCTGAGACATCAGATCCCCATTTTTCATGTTACCACTTCTAGAACCTGGCTTCGAAAAACTGAGGCTCCACAACGGATCCGATTTAACTGTCTCGTGGAAGCAGAAATCTTCTTCTAGATGGCTTCATAGTGACTACAAGTTAAGCCTTAGATGTCACTATCAGGTGCCACCATCATCTTTGGCATTGCTATCAGATTCTATCATCGCTTCTCCGGATGTAGTCAATCTCTCTTCTCTGTCGTTGACAACTGTGACTTCTGCTTCTATCTCTCTCCGTCCGTTCTCGGTTAGAGACTGGAGCTTAGGTCACTGTAACGCCAGTTCTCTCTCCATATTACAGGTGATGTCAGGTCTGCCTCTGGATTTGCTCTCTCTTCAACTTGGTTCTTCTACCGCCACTGCTTCACCTCCAAGTTGAGCGAACCATAGACAGGTGCAGCAGATCTGGCAAGGTCAACCTTATGTCTGCATACTCTAAGAGTCAAAGTTATGAACTTCTGTTCGTCGATCTTGGACTCATGCTTCAGCCATGAAGCTATGATACGAGTTGTTAGGATGCCCCGGCGCAGCGGAATGGGGGCACTCCACGAACACGACCAAGTACTTCGACAAACTTTCTTGCAACTATCTAGATAAGAGTAATGCTAAGGTTGGGAATGAGAATAAACACAATGATATAAAGTAATTCACCCGGCTGGGCTACGTCCACTGTGAGAAACGAGAGAAACTTCCATTGATAAACTTCAATGATTTACAAGGGAAAAAACCATGACTACACTTTTAGCAATATTGAACATGTTACAAACATAGTCATGGGATTGTATAAATAGCAGGATATGGAAGCTTGAACACGCAAGGTCTTGGGCGGGAAAGAGCAAAATGATAAACTTGTCCTTGTCACTTTATCTGAAAAGGTGACTGCGTCATGCTCCCCATGCTGCCCCTGACAACAGTACTATTCTTTGCATGTTCCCAAGATTCTTCTGACCAACGATAGTGACAATACCAATACTGGGTTTGACTGAAGCCACGCCTTCAGTTGCAGAACCCTTATTAGACTTTTGTTGAGGTCTTGCCTTCGAACTGTGACTGTCCGACTTGTGCTTCTCCACCTTTTGTCAAACTCCACTTCATGCAAAGGTTAACTGTAACGACCGTTTTTTCAAAAAAAAAAAAAAAATTTGTGAATAGTAACTCCGGCGTGAATAGTAACTCCGGAAGGAATAGTAACTCCGGTATGAATAGCACTCCGGCGTGAATAGTACCCGAGAAATGAAGTAAGCGCTTACCTCGTGATGACGTCAACGATGATGTCGTGATGACGTCGTGATGACGTCGACGATGATGTCGTGATGACGTCGTGAATAGTGTTTTCAAGCCCTATAAATAGAGGCCCAACCTCTTCATTTCAAACCACAACAAACACCAAACAACCTTACGATATCGAGGAGTGTTCTGGTTAGGAAAATAGGTCGGGAGGAGTTAGGAGCGAGCGGTAGCTGGTAACGAGGTGCTCGGGAAGTGTTGGAAGAGCGGAACGGGAAACGTGCCAAGGCTTTGAACGCCAATCTTAAGTGAGTAATCACTATTGTATTTCTCTAGTAGTTTATAAGTGTTAAACTATAATATGTAGAGGTTATATTATTCGTAATTCCAAAAATAATACCGAGTGATTTACTTACGAGGATGGTGTCTAGGCCGATTACTTGGGATCTGGTTGTTGGATTTTCCGAAAGGCTAAAATGCTGAAAGGATCCTGCCATCCCAACTAATCTTCTACCTGGCTATCCTTTACTTGATAAATCACAAGGTATCATGTTGGAATTATGGAAGAGTTTAATGATGCAACTATAAGATAGTTAAGAATTAAAGAGTGATAAATGTCTTACGGTGTTAACAGTTAAAGAGGGAATACGAAGCAGAGATAAACGTTGTAGTCGACTATAATCAGGTGAGTTTCTCACTACATTGTGTGGACGTTATATGTCCTTTACCGTATTTTTGTGTGCTTATAAGATGTTTATAAGATGTTGGTAAATAGTACCAAGTTGTGTGTATATTATTGATATATATTTTTCTGTTATAATTGTATGGGTTGGGTTATGGTGTGTGTGGGTTCGACGTACTGAGTAATATAGAGATAAAGCAAAAGACACTGAGAAGATACGCATGACTCGACGTACAGGGTATGCGCGGCTTTAAGTGCTGAGCAGGGGAATTAGATTTACTGAGCAGATACGTATAGGAGGTTATAATCCAATATACTGGGTAGAGCAGATTATGTGACGTGTGGTTGTATTTTTCCTGTTAGGGGTAAAGTATGTGTAGCTGATATGCTGTGTAGTTGTTGGAACTCACTAAGCCGTGTGCTTATCCTTTCCCTTTTAAATTACCATTTCAGGTTGTACAGGTGGAAATGACGGACAGGCATGACGGGTACACACTGATGCTGCTTAATTGGGGATTCATGCAGTGAATTGATGTTTAAAATGATTTCTAAATATCTTCAAAAGGTTAATTATTGAATAAATTGATATTTATTTAAATGAAGATGTTTTATTAAAAACCGGGTGTTACATTAACCCTTTCTTCAAGAACTCTTCTGTCTGAATTTCGCTTTGCCCGAAGGATACTGCTAACACATCTTCTCCTGCTGATGACATGTTCACCACTGTGACCATAGCACGACCTATTGCTGTCACAACCTCCTTTCAAATAGCTCTATCACAATTGACTGTAAAGCAGTCATTCGAGGCAAAAGGGAAAGGAAGCTAAAACTATCTTCCCCCAAAAAAGTAAATTTACTTCCTGAATGACAAGTGGCACCACAGGAGAAGAGATAACGTTCAATGAATCAGATAATTTCTTTTCATTAAATAACCTAAAAAATTTATACAGGTTGTCACGAGTCTAGTTGAGTCAAGATGCGTGTCGAGATGAGTTGATACTGATGAAGCTTCTTTCGGATGCAACTCCTGGTTCAGACTTAGTTATTCCTTTGTCACATACATTCGTCTCGTAACAGGTCTGTCACCAACTAACTTTGGCTGTTAATATTGGATAACTTCCTCCATGTATATCATTCTAAAACTAGAATATTCACGTCTATATCCAAATTTGTATTTTAATTTAAATTAATCAATTTTAATATTTTAAAACTATCTATAATACAAAAAAAAACATGTTAAATTACTTAAATACCCTTTCTAAATTAATGATTAAAACTAAACTAATTTAATTAGATTAAACAGGAAGTAGGTATCTACGATTATTCATGAAGTCGTATTACCGATCAAATACCCTACCCCTTGAGGAATATCCACCCATGATCCAAGCTCTTCCGATGTAACACATCCAACAACTTCAACACAACCTGTGTCAAATACAATTTACATGTTTTTACTTTTTAGTGAACTTACTTACCAAGTATATCAAATGCACAAAATAGTTGTAGGTTTCTGTAAAAGGAAAAATAGAATAGATTAAAATCATCGCCTAATAGTCTTGAAACCGGATAATGTTGTGGGAATTTGAGATCAGTAACTCCATCCAATGCATATATTTTTTCGAAGTACTCCATTGCTTTGATTGTTTTAGGATCTGGAACCTTACCAGCAGCATCAATCCATAGTCGACCTTCAATAACCTTACCAGCAACATTAATGAGATTAAGAATATTTAACTAAATTGAATGATCTTGTCCTATTTTCGAACAGAGGGAGGAAAGCGAATCCATTCAAAATCTATTTTAAGATATCAGACGGTGGAGTGGAGTAAAAACGTATCTTAATATTACGTGATTTATCGATTAGGAAGCTCATGGTGGAGTAAAACAGCGATGTTTTTGCAGTTCCTCCATTGCATGATCTTAGAGCTCCCAAAATCAAACCAAGTAATAGATACACTGATCTAACGCCGACCCAATTCGCACCCATGGATCGTTGTTTGATCCAACAAACCTCCAATTTAGCAAAGTAGCAAACTGCAAAAAATATTATTATCTTAATACTGATTAAATTGGCTCCATGAGGTGAAGTGGAAGACACGTGCAGCTTCTAGTCAAATAACCCAAGTCAGGAATATTCTCTTGCTAGAGCATGCATATGCAATGTACAAGTCGTGAAGTATCTAAATAGATAAGAACTGTCAACAACAATCGATTACAGTAATGTGTAAAAGGAAGAAGAAATGACTGTAAGGATAATAAAGATGGAAACGGGTGAATACGTTGGTTCCAAACTGGGGAAGGGTAATTTAGTCAGTTACAAAGTATTTTGTAATTTACATATTTTATTTAATATAAATTTTGATTAATTGAAATTAAAATACAAATTTGGATATAGATGAGAATACTTTAGTTTTAGAATGATATATATGTAATTTTAAAATATGTAAGGATATATAAGTAATATCTTAATTTTATAAGGATATGAATGAAATTTTGCCTTTATTTTATCCCTGTCGCATGCTTTTCTACATTGCTATTTGGTATTCCGGTTCGACATCAAAACGTTCCCTCTGTTTATTATAACTTTTCTTTCACACAATAAAAAAGTGGACTGGTAATTCACTTAAGTATCCTTGATACATACGATTACCATTTACACCTTGTTCCCGAGATTCATTAAACGAGGGAAGACAAAGGAAGGCGACGGATTTGGAAGGAAGGTTTTAAAAGTTGATGTTCCCCAGAATTTTTTTGGAATGATTGAGAAAGAAAAGAAATGATTAAAGAGAATCATTATCCCTCCATTCTTTCCTTCCAAATCGGAAGGATTTGGAAAGAAACAAATATCGTTCTATCTTTTTGACAGATTTGTCCTCAGCCCTTTTATAAAAGAAAATATCGTACAGTCTCCTCCTGCTGCATATCTTTTTTTCTGCTAAATTCTTGTCTGCGTATTGCTGCTGCTGCTACATAAGTCGAAGAGCAACCGATTGTTTAGTAGGGAAAACCTGTTCGTCAGGTCTTCGGCGGTGGAAAACGTAAGTAAACATATCCGTTTTATTTTAAACTTCCTTTGTAGTGATTTTTTAGTAATATTAAGAACTTTTCAATTCCACACCCTTCTGTAAAGTTCTATTTGTATTAATCAATTCATTACTTTTTGCTTATTTGCTTATTTAATTATTTTTTGTATTCAATTTATATTCATAATAATTTTTTCTATCAAATCCGATTGTTTTACTTTAATGAGAATTATGTATTTATGTTTTGGTATAAGGTGTTTGATACTAATTTCATCGATTAACTAATGAACATATGTGCAAAATAATTAATAATTAGTTATACGTAATTTCTTGGTACGAAATTAGTTAGGGGTAAATTAGTAAATTTGTTATTCTTTTTTTTCTTCCTTTCTTTTATTTTAATTTCATTTCCTTCAAACTCGGGAACATAAAATTACTTATTCCTTTCCTTTCCCTACATTTCTTTTCTCTCCATATTTTCCATTCATTTCTTTTCTTTCCTTTACTAATACTCAGGAACAAGGTGTTAATAGAATCATATTCTAATATTCATGAAGACTTTTCTGGACTGTACTTAAAATACATATTTCAAACACATTCAATTTACTCAAGTTCTAATCAAACTTAATTTTCATCACCCATATTTATTTCTTTTTCTATTTAAAATTAACATGACAATTAAATGTTTTTGTCACTTATTATGTTTGGTACAGTTACTGTACAAAGCCTTCCATTCGTTGCAAGGAACAGGACCCATCTTGCATAATAATAGAAGGTATAATCTTGGGGTTGACTAGTCAACAGGACTAATATGTAGGTGCAAGAAATGAGTCATAAATATATGTTCAAAAATGGAAATGATATTTATTGCCTAAAAAAGACAATAACAAGTGACATAACCACCGTGGTAAATAGGGTTGACACCGTCAACTTGTATCGTTCCTAAAATTCGAAAATTTTGGATTATCTAAGATAATATCCGATGGAAAGAAATCTATGATTCATTCAATCAATTTCAAAAATACAAAAATAAATTACAAAAGACCTTTTTGTTAGCTCATGGATCAACGTAAACTATTTTGAGTCTAAAAATCCAGGTGTTTAAATTAATTTCGTGTGTTTTCCAAGTTCTCTAACGTATTATCGAGTAGTGGTTGAATCTCATTTGTTTCACAGTCTCTTGTGCGTGCGGAAGCGCGGAATGAATGCAACCAGTATTCACTTGCCACTGTAAATAAATACATTCAGAAGAGAAGACAGTATGTGTAGAAGTGTGTAAGTATGTGTGAGAGAGGGCGTGTCACGGGTTTGTCTTGAAAGGCTCTTATTTCACAGTCCTAGACCAGACACACAGACACATATTCTCTCCTTCCTCTCTACATAATCGAGGCTGCCCCTGCCCTTCTGGCTTCATCTCTCTCTTTTTCTTGGACTAATATATTAGTAGTAGGATTAGACTTAAAGATTTTTACACTCCCATTTTCACACCCATCTTCACCAACCCCCTCTCTCTCTCTCTCTAGAATCCTTAACCAAGAAAACCCGTAAGAAGAATCAAAGAAGATTTGATATAAAGAGAGAGAAACAAGTGATTCTAATGGCGATGATGTTAGATAACTCATGTGATGGAGGAATACTGTTATCATTAGACTCCCACAAAGCAGTGCCTGCTCCGTTTCTCACCAAGACATACCAACTGGTGGATGATCCGACCACCGACCATATCGTCTCGTGGGGTGAAGATGACACCACCTTCGTCGTCTGGCGCCCGCCGGAATTCGCACGTGATCTCCTGCCGAACTATTTCAAACACAACAACTTTTCGTCGTTTGTCCGCCAGCTTAACACCTATGTAAGTGGAACATGTTTCGGTGCTCGATTCTTTTTTTGTTTGTTTGTTTATCGTGATCATGATACTGACTATCGGGTTTTTTCGTGCTTCGTTTTATTAGGGTTTTAGGAAAATAGTACCCGACAGATGGGAGTTTGCGAATGAGTTTTTCAAGAAAGGAGAGAAGCATTTGCTGTGCGAGATCCACCGGCGGAAAACATCACAACCACAAGTCACACTTAACCATCATCACCACCCACATCACTTCACCGGCATTGCCGGTGGTGGTGGTCTACAAGGCGGCAATGGGTTCTTTGCATACCCAACTACACGGAGTATCTCCCCTCCGGACTCCGACGAGCATTTCTACTGTGATAACTCACCACCTCTCTCTTCCCCCACCACCACCGCCACCACAACAACAGCTGGTATGCTTGGAATCATTCAGAACAGTGGTAGAGGAGGCAACACCGTGACGGCGTTGTCGGAGGATAATGAACGGTTACGGAGAAGCAATAACATGTTGATGTCGGAACTGGCGCATATGAGGAAGCTTTACAATGATATAATCTACTTCGTACAAAATCATGTGAAGCCAGTGGCACCAAGTAACTCTTACCCTTCATCACTTCTTCTATCTTCAAATAACTCAGCCATGAATGGGCAATTACTAATGCAAAAGCAGCAGCAACAAGCATCGTTTATGAATGTGGGTACCAACTGTAATGCCAATAGTGGGTACCCTAATAAATCACAGCCACTTCATGCTTCGACTATCAATAACGTTGTGGAAGATAACGTTAACGTTAGTAGAACAAAGCTTTTTGGAGTTCCATTGTTGTCGAAGAAGAGATTGCATCCAGAGTATGGGAGTAATAATACAATGGTGGAGACCCATAAACCAAGGTTGGTTCTCGAAAATGATGATTTAGGGTTAAATCTCATGCCTCCCTCTCCCTGTTAGCTCTCTCTCTCTTCATCCTCAGTGCTCAGAGAGAATTCATTGATCAAGAAATCTTATCGATCGTGTAGTCGAGTATTTAATTTTTCTTACTAAACAATATCATTTGGCACGATTTAGTCTTTTGAGATCTGTTTGGGTGAGTGTTTCTGTATGGATCGGATGTATATAAAAAGTTCCATAGTCGCCAAGAAAATGAATTAGCATGATCACAAATGAATCTACAAGTAATTCATGCCAAGCATCATGATTTCAACATATAGTATTCTCTTTCTGGATTTTATCCGATAATGATCATATTATGCAGTAGGAGTGCCGGAGCAATGATTATCGGGCTCGATTCTCAACCTCTTCTTCTTCTTCTTCTTCTTTAGCATTTCTTTCTGGGAATTTTGTTTTAATGTCTGAATGTTTCAGTTCAGTCTCATTAATGCAATAGAGACGAGATGAGAGGTGCCTTTCAGTGATGTCTTTTGTGCAGAAGGGTGGAAGGGCGAAGTTCATGGGACTTCTCATAAGACAAATGCTTGTGTTCAGTGCATTAATGGTTGTTACACGTACTGTACAACCAATGTCTCCATCAGGTCAAATTACACTTTGATCCCTGGATCATACTTTGAATTACTTCATGTGTATGCATAGTTTTTAGTATGAAACGAGAGTGTCATGATGGTTGAAATTTTGTACACATGAAATCATCATCAAATCTATTTTCAAGATTAAAATCATTTGACTTAGAGAGGTAGCATGGAGCATGATCCAGAAAAAAAAAAAAAGGGAGTCATCATCATCATCATATCTTTGTGATTAAGGTTACTTAAATTTTAATAAAGTATTGTTAGTACTAATAAAAGTTAATTCTTTTATTAATCTTTTTCGTTAAATTTTGTTACTTTATAATAATAGTTTTTCTGGTAGATCTATGAGTCATGCCATGTGTATAAAGAAGACAAAGAGGTGAAAACAAAAACGATTTTAGAAAGGAGCAAGAGAAAAGGGAGTTTGAGTTATTCGATGAAAGTGAAGTATGGGAGAAAAAATAGTCTAAAATGTTGGATTTGAAACGTTTCTATCAATCAAACACTTACTTTTGTCTATCTGTGGCCGATTGAAGATTTCCGATCAATGTACGTATTGTCGTAACGATATGTTTATAAAAAAATTACATTAATAACGAATAACGATTATATACTGTTTTATGTTACAGAACGATACAAAATTTTCTTTCTAATATATACATGTGTTGCTTTTTGACCTTCAACGACTAAGAAAGAAAAAGAACTTTGCATTCTCTCTTTTGATCCCTTTTCTATTCTTTATACACCCATCGTGCAATATTCTGGACATGTTCATCAAAAAGTATTATAAATTGGGAATTCGAAAGCCAAATTTTTGTGCCATTTGAAATACATTTTGTATATGTCCCATTTAGAGTTCAGGTCTAGTTCGTGCCTGGCGGGCAAAAATGTGCAAAGCAAAAGCAACTTTATTTTGCCATCAAACACATCTTTTTGATGTTGAATAATGTTATTCTCCACAGAAATGAAGCAGCTTAATTTTGACTAAATAATTCATACCATGTTCCATTGTCCATAAATTACATCTTTTGTTTGGCATGATTTTAAATTCACTTCAATATGTTTTTTGGGATATGACAATTGATTTTACAAGTAGTTTAGTAAAATATTTTTAATTTAATAATAACGGTTGATATAGCAAGTAACAAAACAATGAAAGTATATGAATCGGAATTAAATGACACATTGAATATTTGAAAACAAAGTAAACGAATAAGCTATTCTATACAATGATCTAATATTAATATTTTATAGAAAAAAAAAATCCCCTTATCTATATTTAAATAGTAAATTACACGAATACTCACTCTTTGTGATATGAATCTATGATTCAATCCTAAGTCTCTTTTTAATTTTTTTTTTAAATTCAGATCGACATTGTTGTATATTTATATCACGATATTCCTCGATTTAAAATGACTATATTAAAATTTTTATTTGTTTTATCATTTATTTAAAATTTTTAGTTTTTAAAAATAAAATTGAGCACAACCCAACCCATCCCACTCACCTAAAATCGTAAACCTAGCAATGTCCCTCACTTACTAGGAAAAAAAATTTAAGGACCAATAAATTACGACGCACACCAGTTTTATGACAATAAAAAAAGGGAAAATGACTTATAAGGGTAATTATGTTTCAAAACTGTTCAAAAAACACTATCCAAGTTTGGTCTGTTCAAAAAACACCATCCAAGTAAGGCCTTTGTACAAAAAACACCATCCAAGTAAGACTTTTGTACAAAAAACACCATCGAACTACATGTTTTGTTCAAATTTTACCCGATGGTAACCGGCTCTTGCAGGTTAAAGGATGACTTGGCCTAATACTTGGTGACCGACCAAGTCATCATTTAACATGCAAGAGCCGGTTACCATCGGGTAAAATTTGAACAAAACATGTAGTTCGATGGTGTTTTTTGTACAAAGGCCTTACTTGGATGATATTTTTTGTACAAATGCCTTACTTGGATGATGTTTTTTGATCAGACCAAACTTGGATGGTGTTTTTTGAATAGTTTTGAAACATAATTACCCTTATAAGTCATTTTCCCATAAAAAAAAGTCTATCATAAAATTATGTCATTTTTTTGTAACATGGTAAAGATTTATGACTAACAAAATTGTCTATCATTAAATAATGTCATCTTTTATGAAATTCACGACGTACAAACATGACGCGTTTTAGTGTCTAAAATGTAGTAAAAGAAAAAACATGCGCGAATTTTCTAATTATGTGTGTCATCTTATAAAAAGGGTGTCATGTTATATTGCTGACTAAACAATGTTTCCATCTCCTTCACCTAGTTAAAATGAGCAATTTAGGGTTCTCTTTCTCTCTTTCCCATTTCTCCTCAATCACGCCTCCACCACTCTCCTCGTCGCCTTCTCTACCAACATTCACATTGTAACCCTATTATCTCTTTCTCGGCCCTCCTCTATTACGATTGTCACCAGTTATCCTATTACTCGTTCCACCTCCATTACACCTTTACCAAAGTAATAATACAATATGTTATTTTTCTCATTTAATTCAAACCATAGAAGTCTTCTGATTTTGTGCTAGCTCTAACGTCAGTGCACAACTCTCAAACCCTAAGTATTTAGACTCGCTGTCAGGTACTTGATCCAGAATCCTACTAATTATCGTTTGATTATTCCATTTCTTCATGAAATTTCGCTTTTGCTTTCCATTTAATTTGATACCTCACTTGCACAAGTTGAATTTATAACATAAATGGCATACGGCTCTTAGAGTAGACAAGGAAAGTAGCAACAATACACATGTTGATTCCTAGGAATTTTTATCCGCTCTTGTAGTCTAAGGGTGATATTGAAATTTCCTAAATCAACTGTCTAAACATACTTGAAACCAACCAAAATATATTTGATCCAGATGGTACAAAACAACACTAGTGTATTGTCTTTGTGGCTCACACAATAGCTTGTATGCCAAGATACACGAACTTTACCCAATTTGTAACAAAATAACACTCGTGTATATTATCCTTTATACAACATGTAACGAGTTAGAAAAAGAAAATGGGGAGTTTTTGAAGTTGTTCTATCTAGCAATTTGCAGCAGCTGCAAAAGATTTAGTGATTTAGAAAGTTCATTTATATTTTAGTGTTTATAGTGTTACTTTTCATTCAATCATTTGTACGGTTTTGTGACTTTTGCCAGTATGTTTGGCTTTACGATTCTTTAGACTGGTACACTTTAATTTTTTACATTTGTGGGGCTTTAAGTTTTTCTTTTTTATATTTACATTCTAATTTGACATGCAGTTGATGTAAACTGTTAAAATCATTGATTAGACCAAAACAAATTGGACTGCATGTTGAAGCTTCCTTTATGATACTTGTTCAATTGCACACATGCTTTTATTAATACACTGGTTGTGGATTCTGAACATGAGTTGTTTGAGAACGAGAAAGTTCGACATCCAAAGGAGGAGGATAAATATGATTATGTTGAGAAATATTAATATAAAAGAGCCTCAGTTATGAAATCTCCAACCAAGTTGAGGCTAGAGATGATGGTACATACTGAAACAAAAGATAATTGTGTTACTAAACAAGGTAAATAGTTTGATATTAATTGGCTACTTTCTTAAGGGTTATTTGTTCATTTCAGACTAAAATAAGAGCCATGATATCATCAATCTTGCTTTCTATAAACTTTTCATATTTAATTAGGCCATGAGCTATTTGAAGTCGAGCTTATTTCTTAAGCTACTTCTTTTTTGCATTGCTATAGAGAATGACGACGAACTAAAGGTTTTAAGAATACAAATAACTAAGAATTCAACATGATCTTATGTAATCTACATTTCAAGTTAACCCATGATTGTGGTATGACTATTTTGTCAGTTGAATACAATAAACATCATTACATATTTTATCTTTACGGTTGTTTGTGTTGCTTCCGGATAAAGTCCAATGTGCAGTGGTACATCTATCGAATTTAGTTACTACGTACATCAGTCAATCCATCTCTGGATACTTAGGTTGGTTCTTCATTGTAAGTTCAATGCAGAAATGCATTCTTACATTAATCTTTGTTCACATTAGGGAGAGCTTGAAGATGGTACATTAAGAGTCATTATCTAATGGTGTCGTGCTATATGGTTTCATATTGTCTTTATTTCCATACGAAGTTAGTTTTCTATGACTTCAAGGCTAATTAAATTTGCTACTTTTGCAAAATTACAGGATGCGATTTGATAATTTCAACTTTGGCTACCCATGAAGTTCATTTTTCAATACTTAGAGAAGTAATGCACTACAATTTGAGTAAATAGCCTATAAAACTAGTAAAATTGTGTTATATATATATATATATATATATATATATATATATATATATATATATATATATATATATATATATATATATATATATATATATATATATATATATATATATATATATATATATATATCAAGGAAACACGATCATGATTTTACAAAAATCTTTACAGTTTCTTTTTTAATTTTCGCATAAGTTCATATAGAAATTTACAGTTTGTTTATCGTCTTCAGTGAAATTGGGTATATTGATTACTGTTTGTTCATCGAATCGACATTCTAATTTCATTTTATGAATATTTTTACGCTCAAGATGGGAGGGAACATCGCATGATGTCCATACTAGCAATCAAAACGAGAAGAACAACCGTAACAATACAGATCAATATGAAGTCTTCAGTAATGATTTCATCGAATATCAAGTCAAACAGGTATGCCATTATTATATTATATATTTTCATATAAGCTTAGTTTTAAACTATAAACTTTCATAATATTAGATGTCATTTCATAATATGATTTATTTATTTGTAAAAATTTGTTAAGTAATCATTTACCCAAAATGCAAAAGGACTTTTTTGTCCTAAGATTACAAATCACAACTATAGGAACTGTCTATATAAGTAAGAAGGATCAAACAACAAAAAAAAATGAAGATTGAAGCATTATTTACTTATTTCATTTATCTATTTCAAATAGTTTTGTGACAGAAGGTCCCGTAAGCTGCTAAAAAAGTGAACGGTGTGGTGAATAGGTTTAACGGGGTAACGTGGGAAAGTTTGGTACAACTAAGTGCGGCAGAGCACTTAACGACACTATCGTGTGCTGGTAAGGTAGATCACATAGTGATGCTATCATGTGTAGATAATGACGTGATTGGGAGACGGTACCCGTAGTGCCGCAACTTATAGATATACCGACGCGATGAACGAGCTGAACGAATTAGGTTTTAAACCCATGGTCGGTCATTTTGACTGTTTTGGTCATTCCTAATCTCCGTAGACAGACAGGGGTGATATTTCAATGCCTGGGAGCTGGAATTCGAAAGAAGAACATTGAGGAAGAGGTTTGTGTTGGAAATAGTGTCTAATGTCATTAACTGTTGATAATATTTCTAATAATAGCAAGACCCTTTTTGGTTGCCCTCATGACCCAAGAAAACAAATAGTGACAAAAATAAATTAAGTTAAATTATTTTATTAATTTATCATATTATGATAAATTAATTAGAAACTAATTGGTAATTAATTAATAAATTAATTTGGAAATAATTTGAAAGAGACTAATTACAGGGACTCGATTGTGATTAATTAAAGAGTTTAATTAATTAGAACAATCTAGGGGGCTATGTGTAAAGAGACTCCTTAAGTTTGAAACCCTATAAGCCTTCCACTATAAATAAAGGCTTAGGGATGAAACCCTAAGCATCCCTTGCCTCACATTGAGGTGCCAACTCCTTCTCCCCCCCCCCCCCCCCTTTCTGCGAAAATCTCAACCCTCTCTAGATTTTGAGATCTTTTGCCTCCTTCCCAAGAGGAATCTCTCTCTGGTTTTCTAGAATTCCTGAGTGTGAATCAAGAGAGGGATTCTACTTTGAATCATCTTCATCCAATTCAAGGTGCCACTAACTAGATCTCAAAGAAGGAGATTAATTACAAACAGTGAAGTACAATTATGTGTTCATCCTTTAGTTGCTAACTGCTATGAACTGTATGATCCTGAATTATGTTCTTGGATAAACTCATGATTTGATCTTGCTAAGTCTTCCACTATGCAAATGTTTTGTTATTATGATCAAATCCATTTGGTGGTATCAGAGTATGTGTTCATAGGTTGTATTCATTTTAGATCAAAATTGAATTGAATTATGTTCTCATGCTTGCTGTTTTTATAAAAATCTAGGATTGATGTTGGAATCTGTTTTGAAATTGCATGATATGATTATCTATCTAGGGTTCATGCTTACCACTCTCACCGCCTATCACATTTTCCTGAGTGATGTTATTAAAAATTTCTAATGAGGTTAGTTTACGATATTCTCAATTTATTAAAAGTTTCTAGTTCTTAAACTGTGAATATTGTAACGAGAGTTTTTTTTCTTAAAAACACATCAATATCAATGTTTAATATCAAATGAAAGATAATTATCAATTTTTATATGTTGGAAAATTTTGTTTTGATAAAAAAACGTTAATAATTATAAATACGATATTATTAAACTGTGACTGTATGGTTCTCACGGTTACTAACATTTTAGTGGTTTTCATTTGAACCCTTTTACACATACACACACACACACACACACACACACACACACACACACACACATATATATATATATATATATATATATATATATATATATATATATATATATATATATATATATATATATATATATATATATATATTAAAAACCACTCAAGAGTTTTTTAACTTATGTATTATAATTACTAAGTATTTAAACTAATAATGATACAATTTATGAGTATAAAATGTATTATAGTTGAGTAGTCTTTTTTTTAATATAAAAGAGGACAATCATTTGAGTAACACACAAATACAAATCACATACGAAGTGAGAAAAATCATATAGAAAGAAGAATGCCAAGTTTTAAAGATATTTGTGTTGGCTTGAGTTTTTTTTATATACTTCGAGTTATATTACGATGATCAAACAACCATTATCGACGAAGAAAATATGTGTGTATGAAAAACATTTCACAATGAAATTATTATATTTACTATGTTTTATACTTATTTTGTAACTCAAAATTAAGTTTATGTAATTAGTTGATGATTAGGATTCTTATTTGAGATTTTTGGTATTCTTATATCATCAATTAAAATAGTATACATCTTCATGTAATACAAGCTTTGATATTTTAGTATCATGTGTTATGTTTATGATTTATAAAATAAAATATGATTTATATATTTGGGTGTTTAGTATTTTGAAAGAACTTTATACATAATTAGTTAAAAAGATATTATATTTGAGAATTTATATTTAAACGGACATTGAGGAAAATTATAAAAAAACACATGAATAATTGAGGAAATTATTGAAAAAAATAAAGCAAGTAGATCAATAAATATTTGTTCTTGCATTTCTAATAAAAATATAATTAATAATTTAATTTGATCGAAATAAATGATTTTACAAAATACTTAGTAAATCATACATATAATCAATACTTAAATTTGATTTAATTGAATAGTTTTTTAGAAAATACTTAGTTTATCATATATTGTAATTATCTTCTAAGAAATAAAGTTTGCTGATATATAAGCACATTTTACAATTACCTACATATTATAATTATTAATAGAGGTATTTTTACTTCAATCACATTTATTTAAAACTTTTATGACTTTTCATGTTCTTTTTAATAATAATGTTAACATTAGTTTATAATCAACACATTACGATATATTATATATTATAATGATATTATCACTTGCATCATGGTGATTCATTTTAAATAAATATTATTTTTAATCGTTTAAAATAGATGATGAAACATGATTTTAATTTTATTGTATATGCAATATTTAGAATTAAATGTACGTAAAAACACGCTTTTAGTATGTTTACTAAATCAATACGAAACATTATCATTAGTTTGTAATCTTAAATATTATGACAAAGTTAGATATTATAATGATATTATCACATTAATTAAGATAGTTTATTTTAGTTAAACATTAGTATTTAGTTGTTTAAGTGTTGACAATAAAAATATATTAGTTCATTACCAATAAGTCTAAAAAAAATTCTACAGTATAGATTCCAGCTATACAATGATTTTTTAACCATTATCCTGAAATTTCTTATTCTTTATTTATTATGATATTATTTAACTAATTAGTTCTTTATTTTTAGAACAAATGTCTTGATATAAGATAATTCATTAGTGATACATCAACTTTTTGTTTGTTATATAAAGTTGTTAGTACATAGTAGATAACAATGACTTGGATATTTTTAACAAAACATATGTATTATTATTCTAACTACATAATTTTGTTCCTGCGCAACGCACGGGGATTCGCCTAGTATATATAAAATAACTGAGGCCATTCAAATGAATGTGATTCAAGATAGCTCATATACTAGCACCACATTCATTTAAAACTCCCACTACAACTCAAGAGTTTTGAAGTTATTATTATTAATTGGTAATGACTTTTTATTTTCCTCATTTATACACATTATAACTTATATTAGTAGTATATAAATAAGCTTTTCTCACAAAAAAGATACATGTGTTTGAAGATATTTGTAATTCAAATACATAGAGTTGAAAAAGTTAGTTTGTGTTATCAATGGTTATTGCAATACATAGTGTTTTCATGTATGAAGTTTATGTTGAATTCTATATATTCCCTTTATACGATTTGTAAGTATTTAATATGTTTTTAATACAAATGTTAACTACTTAGTATTTAAAGTAATATTATATAATCTGTGTTTGGTTTTTCATGTTTCTATTTCATTTTTTTGCATAATGATTTCATGTTTATTTGTATTTTGAGAGAATCATATTTTAATTGTTTGTTTTATTTTCAACTTTAATAATTGTGTTGTCTTTTGTCAACCCGTTTATATATATATATATATATATATATATATATATATATATATATATATATATATATATATATATATATATATATATATATATATATATATATATATATATATATATATATATATATATATATATATATATATATATATATATATATATATATATATATATATATATATATAGTATTAGAGTGTCCTGTATTTTTATATTCATTGTGCGTTTCATTTTTGGGTGAGTGAGTGGGTGCTTGTGTGTGTATAACTGTCTATATATGCATGTAGACGGGAGGAGAGAGGGGTTGGTCCATGGGAGATAAAGAATAGGAAATCTTGGTCGTCAAGTGTAATGATATCTATCTGAATAAGAAAACCCTAGTTTGGCATACCTACTTGCTAAGTTTCTTTTCATGTTTTCTTCTTTCAATAACGCCACGTGGATGTTTGCATGTGACTAGAAGGATACGTCTCTTACAAACTGGTGAGATTGGGAGTAGGAGTATATTTCAGTAGATCCCATTAATTCAATATTCTAACAGTTGTACCCCTCACCTTTTCACTATATAACATATTCCTTCCTAACTTTTGATATATTCATTGAGGCACCCCTTCTTGTAATATGTAGTTTTAGAATAATAAAACTTATATCACAATTTTGGTTAAAGTCTTTTTTGTATTGGTTCTTCAACGTGCCTTAATTTGGTATCTCAAAGCACGTTAATCATACGCCTCACTTGCAGTGGTGATCGTAGGGGTGTTATTCGGTCAGTTTTTTCGGTTTTCGGTTTTTTCGGGTTTTTAGCATCTTAAAACTAACCGTAACCAAACCAGATAAGGTTCGATTTAATCGGTTTTGGTTTATTCGGTTTTGGTTTAATCGGATCGGTTTACCAGTTAAACCAAATAAACATTCGTAAGAAAAAATAAACATAAATTTAAGAAAACAAAACTCACTGAACTTTTACCAAATGACAACAAAAACACTATACATAAATACATAACATATGAGGAAAAAAGAGACGGTAAAATATATGATCTCAAATAGTCAAATGGGTATGTCGAGTTTGGACTTTGGACAATTGCATTATAGGATTAATTGGGCTTTATACATATATAGTTTATTGTAACTTTTAACGAGCTATAAAATTTCCTGTTAACATATATATATATATATATATATATATATATATATATATATATATATATATATATATATATATATATATATATATATATATATATATATATATATATATATATATATATATAAATTTAGATATAAAGTATTAATTTATAAAAATATATATTAATTAATAATTTATTCGGTTTTTCGATTTAACCAAAACAATTAAATTTTAACCAAAACCAAACCGAATAAGGTATCCTTATTCGGTTAACCAAACCAAATTAACTGAAAACCAAATAACCCAAACCAAACAACCCAAACATCATTCGGTTCGGTTCGGTTATTCGGTTTCGATTTTTTCTCACACCCCTAGGTGATCATGAGGTGTGTAAGTGTTGCGGTCGTATGAGATCTCCATTTGTAAGGAGCCTCAAAATTTAGGAGAATATTTATAGTTATGATATTTTTTTTAGAAAATATATTTTTATGTGTGGTTGCAATTTCGAAGTAAAAAATAAAAAGTCAAAAGTTATCACAAATCATAAACCTATTGGGATTTATCAGTAATTTAAGGAAAGAAGTTACATCCAAGAAAAATAAAAATTTCGATTTAGAAATTCATTTGATGTTTATTTAGAAAAAGAAAGACACATTTTAACGAGAATGGCGTTGAGTCATCAGAACTAGTACATAAACTTTTCCTCGAGAATCATTCATGTATCAATATTTCGTGTACTGAGTTGATCAAGCTATTGGTTCATTGGAACGAATGTTTGAACAATACAAATAGTATGAAGACATTTTTTGTTTCTAGTTCAGAGTAGAAAGTGACTTTGAATTCACTGAATACAAATTAACTAAAGACAATTTGCAAAATCTTAAAAAGAAGTTACAAAACGGCAGACATCGATAGTGATGATTTATTCAATGAACTGGAATTATTACAAACCTTTTTGTTCAGTTGAGCATATACAACTAATGATATACTAAATTTCTTAAAAATGATAAATACTTGTCCCATTTCTAGTCTATCGTACAAAATATTGTTGATAGTTCCTATTATAGTTGCATCAATGGGAAAACTAAAATTTTTAAAAACTTATATGCAATCCATCATGTCTCCAGAGAGATTAAACGCTTTGGTTTTGATTTGGATTGAGAATGAGTTTCTTGAGAATATTGATTATGAAAGTGTAATAGGTTAATATTATTCTAAAACGATAAAAGGTCGATGTTTATAAAATAGCAATGTGCTGATTATTTATCTTCTTTTGGAAAGTTGCTTGTAGCAGTTTTAATTTATTACTAAAAAATAAAAAATATCAACATTGAGTTTTGAATTTAATGGCAGAAAAATTACTTAATTGTATTTTCAAGAACTTTGTTAGGGGCCTCACTTTGATTTTCGTACAAGGCATCCGAAACGTCAGTGTCGTGCCTGCTCACTTGGGTATTTAGGTCCTTGCAAATACGTCTCATGTGAAGAATTACTCTTCATCGTCTTCAAATTACTAAAAGTTATCTTGTTGGACATCCAATTGTCTTTTGATAGAGGATCGTCTTACTTTGTTTAAGGTTGAATTAGGAACTGCAGTGATGTATTTGTTGGGTTAATCAGGTTTAATCCAAACGAGTTTAAAAGCAAACGCACGTTTTAAATCATGGGTATTTTAGTCTTTATTTTTTGTGTTTGATTTGGTAAAAAACCATAAAAGGAAGTAGCTTGATTAGTGGGTAGAAATTTCTATTTTTCATGATAGTTTAGCTATTTATTTGTTTCCTTACGTTGCTGATTAGTAGAAGAATAATACAAGAAAATTTATCATCTGACATGTTTCTTCCTTTCTCTTTCCTTTGGTGTACAACAACAACACAACAAATATTGTTGTTGTTGTTCTCTTATTTGTTTAGTCCCATTTGGTTGCACAGGTTGGAAGGGTCCGATCCTACACTTGGTATCAGAGCCTGGTTCGAGTGACGGGGGTGTAAGTTGGATATGATCAAATGTTGAAAAGTTATAAAAGCAGCTTCTACTCTTGATCTGCCTATTCGTGTTGAAAAGAGACTAAACAGCGGAGGTGTGTGAAAAAAACTGATGAATGTAAAGTCGTTCTATCAGGCCCATGGCAAGGAGAGTTATGGGCTAACTGCATTGAAGGGAGAGAGAGAGAGATGGGAGGAGACTAGTATCTCCAGTTGAGTGAACCTCTCAAAGCTCTGTGCTTAATCTATATGAAGCTTGAAATATGAGTGTCTTCGAAAATCTTTGTAGGAGAAATGTGAATGTCTCTGAAGTTTTAGAGTTTCATGGTTTCCAAATCGACCAAATTGTCGTGAAGATAATTGCATTTACCAAATTTACTTCCTTCGAGGTTTTTCCAATATTTTGTTCGCACGTAATTAGCTGATCGAGTAAGTTTAGTAGAAAATCAAAGCATTTGATCCACATACTAACTTTGCTCCAGACCTCAAGTGCAATGTGCAAAGAAGATTAAGATGAACACTGTCCTTAACAATAGAATCACAGCCATCACAAATATTGGATATATCGCGTAGTCCTCTATGAGCTAGAGTAGATGTGGTAGGAATTTTATCGGAGCAGGATCTCCAGAAAAAGTGTTTACTTTGATGGGAACACAATTGTTCCATGGGAACGGGTCACTAGAGATGTTGCAGTAGATGGTGTCAATGATACTCCTGAGAGAATTGACGGAGAAGATTTGGGAGGTTTCTCTGGGCCAGATAGTTTTATCCGGACCCTGAGAAAATTTGAACCCAAACACAATTGATTCGAGGTTGTTTAGTTCCAAAATCTCAATGGGATTAAGTGGTCTTTTTCAACACGAGTTTTATAGAAGGTTCTGGATTGTCAGATATGATTTGATCAACAAGTCGGGATTTTCCTTTTTCTATGGAAAAATAGAGCGGAATTTGGAGGATAACGGAGTTTCTTCAATCCATGGGTTAGTCCAAAATTTTATGCTCTCTCCATTAGACACACTCAAATGAAACAATGTAGGGACGTTCAAACCAAGTGTTGAGAGCTCATCAGCAATACCGACAATCCCTTTCCAAGTGTCTATGAGGGTATTTTTGCATGTGATGAATTGGGCAGTTCTATTCGAGGACTGGAGGGATAGAACGACATCTGACCAAAGTGCTTTCCCTTTAGTTTTAAGTCTCCACCACCACTTGCCAAGTACCAACAAGTTAGCAGACCTCAATCTTCCAACGCTTAGCCCGCTAGAGTCTTTTAAGGCTAAGATTTTGTTTCAGGAGACCCAACAAATTTTTTTAGTGTTTGCATTCTTGCCCCAAAGAAACTATCTCCTTAGCTTCTCGAGATTGTTTATGAAACTTATAGGGGCTTTGAAAAGAGAAAAATAGAATGGATGGAGGCTACCTAGAACTGCCTTTGTTAGTGTGAGCTCACCACCAAACCAGAGAGATTTGGATTTCTAAGGTCAATCTAGCTTTGAATTTCTCTATGACATGAGGCCAATTCGTAATGAGGTTCATATTTGCACCTACTGGAACTCCCAAATAGATAAAAAGGAACGATGTTGTTAGGCAATGCAAGGTTTGTGCCATGTCTACTAGTTCGTTGGGTTAGACCCCAAGACCGTAAATCTTGTTTTTTGTCAGTTTTATAAGGTCAGAGGAGAGAACAAAGCATCTCATGATCTAAGCATGATTTTTGAGATTTAAGTGTAACCAATAGCCCATGAAAATGATATCATTTGCATAAAATGATATGATAATATGGGGCCATCAATGGCCAACTCAATCCCATGAAAAGAGCCGGTATGTGATGTCACAGTCATTGCAACGTTGAGACTTTCAATTACAATGATAAACAGGAAATGGGAGAGGGGGTCTCCCTGGCCAACTCAATCCCATGAAAAGAGCCGGTATGTGATGTCACAGTCATTGCAACGTTGAGACTTTCAATTACAATGATAAACAGGAAAGGGGAGAGGGGGTCTCCCTGGCGAAATCCACATTTGAGAAGACCTCTTTTGCAAGAGATCCATTAACCAGTACCGAGGATCGGGCGACTATAAGACAGCCTCGAATCCACTCCCACTATAGATTACTGAAACCCATCTAGGCCATTGTATCATCGAGAAATCCCAGTTGAGGGAATCAAATGCTCTCTCAAAGTCTACTTTGAAAAAGAACATTTGTTTTTTCTCTTTTTTTGCTAGTTGTAGATTGCATTTGAAATTAGAGGTCCATCAAGGATGAATCTACCTTGAATGTAAGCATATAGGACATTACTAATGATTGAACCAATTACATTCTTTAGTCTTAGTGCGAGAACTTTTGAGATTACTTTGTAGATTATGCAAATTAGACTTATAGATCTGTAATCTTTTAGAAAGAGAAGGTTTTTTTTGTCTTGGGAATAAGTGAGATGAATGAGGAGTTGCAACCCCTGTTGATGGTACCGCGATAGTTAAACTCATTTAAGACTTCTAAGAAGTCTCTTTCCACCGGGTGCCAGAATTTTTTAAAGAATTTGAAGGTGAATCCATTAAGACCATGAGGCTTCTCAGCCCTACAACACCACACGACATTCTTAATTTCGTCAGCAAAAAAGGGTGCTTCGAAAGGAGCTGGAGTCAGTTGTTGAGAGGGATTTGAAGTGGTTACTTACAAAGCATGGTCTAGTGGTGATATTATTACAAAAATTTTTAGCAAAGAAAAATCTTGTTTCCTCCTTAACATCTGAAGGGTTAGAGATCCACACTCAATTTTGAGATAGACTGTGGATACAGTTCCGACTCAAATTGTAATTGATCATTCCATGAAAGAATTTTGAATTTTCTTCTCTCTCGACAACCCATTTGATCCTATATTTTTGCTTAAGATTAAGTGTTTTTGCAGCATCTAACTCTAATAGTGATTTTTGGAGTCCTTTCTTTCTTTTTTCTCCAAATTGGATAGTTCTCGGTTTTCTGTTGCCACCTCCAAAATATTTATTTTCTCTTTGATATCGTTGAAGATTTTGTTTTCTTGTTCTATTACTGAGGACCGCTAGAACTTCATTGCATATTTAGTGGCATTGAGTTTTGCAACCAATCTTTGATCCGAAAAATTGGCTTGTAGAGTAGGGGTCCATGATGATTGTACAATGAAGCCTAGTTCCTCTAAAATCAACCAAGAGTTGTACAATCTGAACGGAAGTGGTCCAAAATCGAGGAAGGACGTGGAGAGAATAATCGGGAAATGATCGGAGTGTTCCTTAAGGAGGGCTAAGACAGTGGCTTAGGCCATTTGTGGAGGAAGGACATAGATACCAGGAAACGGTCAAGTATGCTATGTTGGTCCCTATCATTATTCATCCACATGCAACGCCTCCCACCCATCGGAAATTTATGCAGGTTTGCAGCGTGAATGAAGTCATTAAACCTCTCAGCGTACGTGCTCGAGAAGATCGAGTTCAGTCTGTCTTCTGATGATCTTACTTCGTTAAAATCGCCGAGGAAGACCCATAATCATGCCCTTAAATTTCTTAAAGAAAGGAGTTCGTTCCAAAAAGGTATTTTTAATGGGATTATGTAGGGAGTAGATGTTTAAAATAATGAGATCTTCAGAGAAAGGTCGGAAGTTCCCGATAATGACCAACAAGTGCTGGTGTTTCAGTACAAGCTTTTTCTGAAACAATACTGAGTCCCACACGCAAATGAGGCCACCAGACTGTCCATTGGCGTTGGTTGATTCCAAGTCGAACGAAGAGGAATCCCATAAATTCTTGATTAGAATATTCTCGACATTGAGGAATTGAGATTCTTGCAATCCTATGAAAACTATTTTTTGTACGCGTTTGATGTTCTTAATCCATCTAGCTTTGGAATCACAGTCATCTCCTCTAATATTTAGTGATAGGAAATTCATTTGGATGACATTGGATTTCTATCACCAATAATCGACTGTTGAATCAAGGAGTTGGATCCGTCTATTTGAAATCAAACTAGGTTACCGATTTTAATGGTATTTTCTGTTTCCTGTTCAATTTGGTCGAAGGACATGGACGGAAAGATAGGCAGTTTTGGGAAGGAAGAAGAGGAGGGTGAGGAGGGAATCGAAATTACGGATCTTAATTCGTTCCTTGAGATGCCTCTGGATCTCTATGAATTTAATAAGATGTGAGTGGATTTCATAAGTATCAATTTCTATTTTTGGTTCGTTTGTGAATTGGGAGTGGGATTTGAGTTTTGGAAATACGTGAAATTTGTGGGATGAAATGGGCAGGGGAAATTTAGATCCAGAATATGTGTCATTGGGTTCAAAGGATTAAAAAGCAGAGACCTTAAGCTAATTAAGCATGTATTTATCCAAATATGTTCTTTGAGCTCCACCATTGTATTTCAACAAATTCGAGACTTATGAAACAACTTTGATCTCCATAAAAATGGATTAATCCAAATAAATTCTTTAGATGCATATTGCAACATCCTTGAATTTTTAGTTTCTATGTGTTTAAGGACTTTAATTTAATAATAGAAACTTGAGGAATGTTTTGGAAAGTAAATTCTAGTAAAATAGTCAATTAGTGAGAAAATTGATAAACCATGCAAAACTATGATATAAATATCAATTGAGGGTGAGAACTATTCTTGGAAAAATCATAATATGTCTTAAAATGGTGATCATATGAAAGGATAAGGAAAATGCAAGAAATAGTATAAAACATAAAGTAGATGGTTATTATGTAATAAAGTGGATCAAAATGGAAAACTATGCGATGATGATATAGGAAATAAAAAAAAGTTATGTAAGTCACTCATAACCTTAATGCAGGCATTGTAAGAACATTAGAAGCTTAGTTTTTTAGAAATATGGGGGTAAGTTAGTTATACGGCATATGTTTGGAAAAGAAGACAAATTGGAAAGATACTTATATATAGTATTAATTACACATTATATGTCAATATATGGTCAATATTATGTTTAATCATATCATATTATGTGTTAGAATGAAAATGGCACAAATAAATATAGGTTTGCACAAGTATTGGATGAAAACCTAAAGTAAGTTGTCGTTGTGTTTCAAAGTGGGACAAATATTTGGAATGATGTCAAGACCTTATACACAAGGTTCTGAGACTCATTCTTGACACTTTTATGAATTGAAAACATAAGGAAAATAGACATATTGCATGGATGTAGTAGATATGAAAATAGGTGAAAAATGGAGCCACCGAAACTCACACACGAACTGGGTGACCTCAAAATCATTTCTCGTACGGACCTCATGAACTGAATATTGAAACAACATGGTTCTACAAAATTTGTGCAGATCGCATAACCCTTCCTTTGATTTCTACGTAGATATTGTAAGAATCGATGCATAGTGGGTTTTACCCATTGACTAGCATTGACTGATGCGTTTTAAGTGGTTTATGTGCTTATTACATCCCAAAACATTTTAGAAATGTATGTGTGATTCGAAGGTGCAATTAGTGTGTGTCCTCTATACATCCTCTTGCAAATCCCATTAAAGAATGCATTGTTGACATGCATTTTTCATGTTTCATATTGATAAATGCAAGATCAAAAAGTTAAATCTTTTTTACATTTAAACATAGATATTGTTGAAAAATTATCATCATATTCACTACCATGAGTTCATTTTAAATATCTTTCCAATAGTCACACTTTGTGAGTGTGTATTTTAAAATAAATGTCAGTGTTTCTCTTAAAGACTCACTTGCACCCACAAGTATTAAAATATTATGGTACATCAACTAAGTCCAAGATATACTCGTGGTACATGGATAACATTTCAGAATTCATTACCTCAAGTCGTTTTTCGTAATCTAATTCTAATATAACTTCCTAATAGTTAGTTGGTTTATCTATATCAATTTGTATTTCTTGTTTGTCATGATAAATACTTATCTCTTGAGGCCCTAAAGTCTATTATATCTACAAGGTCCTTGCATTCTAGAAGGGACTCAACATGTTTATTCCATAACTTGGGTTTCAATTAGAGATTTTGTTGTTCTTTAATTATTTTCAAGATCAACACAGATCCGACTATTCTTTTGGTGATAAATTCTATTTCGAACGAAGTTTCACTATGAAATATAAATACTTTTTGATGGATTGTAGAAGAAATATGCTTTTGTTTATTTAGGGTATCTAAGAAATATGTGTTTTTATATTTGGTTCAATATGTTCTAAATCTTATCGACTAACATAAGTCTTATATGAAGAGGTAGATAATATATTTGATAAGATATAAGATATTAGGTAGAGGTGTATACTGATATATTGTATACTGGTATGTTTTATCCTATCTATGTCTTTAGGATAACAATATATATGGAAATCACTAATTATATTTTACATTTTAAAATGCGTGTTTAATTGCCCAAATCTTAGAAAAGAATTCACAAGCACCTCACCATGCCTCTAAACAAGATAATCCACAAGCGTGACTTTTGAATGATCCAACAAGCTCATCATGGGAATTTGTTTTCCTTTATAGCCCAACTCAACATAAGGAAATCAAGCTAGTTGTATGGGACTATGGAGGAAACATCATCAAGGTCAAACGATTTTATGTTTTAGTTCCTTAAAAAAATAATCAATTAGGAACGATATCACGGAGTTTGTTAAAGAGTTTGAATATTTGACATGGATTCCTGTGGAAGTAAGTTCTTGTTTAGAGCTTGCATACCTAATATTAAAAATCTGGCATTTGGTACTCAATTCAAGCCTATTAGCTTAATTGGTTGCCAATATAAATTGGCATGAAAGTCCTTGCTAATTTGGCTAAGTATGTTTCTCCATCTGTTGTGAGTGAGGTCTAATTGACATTAATCAAATGAATGCATATTGTTGACCCCCGGTGGTTATCAATGAACCATTGCGAGAGCTAAAGCCAATAAAAATAAATAACTATTGTTCATTATTCATTGTATTGCATATATTTGGACTCGATGATGAAGGCTATGGGTTTTAGTACCAAATGGAAGAAGTGCATCTAGGTGTGTTTCTACACCTCTATTATCTTGGTACTGGTTAACAAGTCTTTGTTACTTGAATTCAAATTGAGTAATAGGGATTAGATAATGAATCTAATATCCCTATTTTTGTTCTTTCCCGTATGGAAGGCTTGCATGTGTCCGTCGTGGATGCTCAAAACAATAACATCTTAAAAGGTGTCAAGGTTGGTCTATTAGGGTGTGTAACTTGTCTTTTCGAACTATTCATGTTTAATGATGAACATTCTACTAATGATATCCAAAAGATATTCTGATTCCTTAATTGTTTCAAACTTTTTTTGGGTCTTAAATCAACTTGTCTAACATCAAGTTGGTATGGGTGGGGTTAGATACTATGAGGTATAAAACTCTTAAGTTTTTTTTTCATATCACGTACTTCTACCAAAACAAAATGTGTGGTGTATGAGTAGGATCTGATCCTCAAGAAAAAAACAAGAAGAACTTGACATATTAGAAGATGAAGACCTTGGTTGTTTAAGTAGATCCACCATCATATGATCAGTATTAGGGGACTATTCGATTACTATTTTTTGACATTTTGAGCTCTAAGGTTCTTACTCTCTTAAATAAAAAAATTGGCAAGACTTGTTGATGAAAAAGAACCAGCATAGTTGAAATGGAGCAACATTCCTTGCACACCCTAATAGACTAAATAACATTCAAGTTCAGAGCAGCAATGATGTCTTCAGTTGACAATGGTAACATAAGAGCCATTACACTCAAATGTTCATTTATTAGTCGCTGATTATTTAACTATCCAAAGGTATGTTGGGATTACTTTAAATATTTTATTTGTTGTACATGTATCATACCAATGTCTTCTTTCTAAAGTACGCATCATTTTGTTTCTAAAGTATCAAATATGTGTAACGGTGACGTCGAATGCGTAATGTATTGGGCTCGATAAGGGACGGTGGAGTCGAGCATGGGTTGGCAATAAGCGAGCTGTAGCACTGCTGGCGTGGTGGTTCTGCGCATTGTGGGTTGGCAATAAATTGGGTTGGAAGGTTTCATGAAGCCAAAGAGATGAAGTATTTTTCTAATAATAAAGAATTCACCCAAAATAATTTACCCCCACCCATATAAATACCCCCTCTACTACGTCAAAAATCACAACTTCCTTTTTCATTCTTCCTCTCAAATTCTCTACAAACCCTTATCTAAAACTCTTGTTATCACAAAAGTATTTATTTTCAAATAGATTCAAACCGCGAAAAATCAAAGAAAAGAGGTTATTCGAAATCAAGAATTCGTCATGATGAAGGCGGTTCAAATGTTCCCCCAACTCATAGCCTTATTATCCTTACTACCAACACTTTCCACAATACCAATAAATGCCAGTTCAACAAACCTATGGCCATTTCCCACTCCCAAGACTACACAACCAACTATAGTACATCCAAGTAAATCCTTCTCAAGGTTATGTCTAAGACATTTCGTATTTTCGTGAACCCCAAGGGGATGGCGATTTAAGCGATGAAACCCTTCAAATTTCTCAAACCCAAGGTACCAATTCCAGTAAAGAAGTCCAAGAAACACTGGAGACTAAACAACCACCTCAAACTACCTCCCAAAAACGAAACTTTCTGACAAGATTGAAATGACGCCCATGGAGTGAAAAAGAGGAAGTGGTGTTTGCAAAGGAATACATCAGTGTTAGTGTTTCTGAGGATAATGTGGCAACCATCAATGTGACGGGTCCTTTCGATAGCACGTGCTAGCCCATTTCAACATGCAACTTGGTGGGACCGATCAGACAAGGCATTATGTTAACTCCAAATGGAAGGATATGTGGGCGAAGGTCAATAAGTTCAACTACATATACAACAATAGAAGCAACATACATGTCAACGAGAGAAGGAATGTTGATGGTTTAAAGGCGACACATTGTGAGTTTCGAAAAATCACCCGTGACGTTTTCCACATATGGTGGTATGAGAAATTCTAATATACCATCAATGGCTCACAGCCAAATATTGGGTATGAATCCCCCCATCATTCCTCTAAATGGAGCAAGATATCGGAGTCCAACACATTGACACCACAACCTCTTCTGATGCATACTATTTAACTCACGATGTCGATGTTGATGAGATTAATGATGAGGTACCACAACCACGACAAAGAAAAGGGAATAAGGTAGTTGGCATAGAAGAAATTAGGACCATCGCCGAAAAAATAAGTATTCTCGTCCACAATAATGAGAAAGAAATGAAAAAGAAGCGGGACTACCGAGCTTGGAAAAAATGTTGGAGGAGGAGGCGAAGAGAAAAGCACCGATCCTTAAGCAGCAACTAGAAGAGATCAAAGGCAGACGTCTTGAAAAGGATTTGCTTTTCTTTTTTTAACCTACATGATCATCTAATCAGAAGACCATACATGCAATTCTTGATCATAAGTTGGAACTGGTACAACTTCATGGTTGGGAGATGTAGATTTTTGTTTTGGGGTTTTATTTATCGTTTTAGGATTTTATTTTTTATTCTAGTATTTTATTTTTGGTTTGTAGTGGTGTGCATTTTTTAATCTAATTTTATTATTATTTTTAAATATACTTTGTAATTTTGGTTTTATTTATATAATTTTAATATAGAAAAACTAATTTGACATTGATGGTTGAAAAAGTTGAGAAATATGAGTTTTCAGTATTATGAGTTGGAAAAGACAGAAGTAAGAAGAGTAATAAAAACTGATTTGATATTTTGGATTGGAATGATGGAGGAGATTGACTTTCCCCCAACCTTAAAAGACTTGTTTTTATCTTGAAGAAGGGGTATGTTAAAAAAAAACTCTCATGACAGGATATATGTATGATGATATCAACCTACATACAAATACACACCCATACTTATAAATAGTTTATTTAAGATTATCCATTAATGAAATGTTAACATTGACTTAGGAGTCTTACGAAACATAGTTAAAGGACCGTTTTGTTATTCAACAAAAGATGGGGGGTTTGAGGAGTACTGACTAGTACATACTTTAAGAAAACATATATAATACAAAGCTGTCTGTAATCTAGAAATATACGGATGACCAACGGAAAAGATGCTTTTTTAGAAGAGAAGTGCTTTTTGTGTTGCATTGCTTATCACACACCATTTTTGAAATCTGTGAAAGAAAAAAGAGAGATACTGACTTTTGCTAGGGTTTTTAAAGTCTTTCACCCTCTATTTTCACCATCTTTATTGACATTTTATTCCTTAGCACTTTATTGACAATTTAAAGTATAGTTTTTTTATATTATTAATTATAATAATATCATAACGTTTATTGGAAAACGGATGTGAATTTAGATAAAGGCTTGCTTTAGTAGAAGGTGGCAGAGGTTCTTTCTGTTATCCCCTATGCTATAATATTCAAATTTTTTGTGCAATCATCCATCTTGTGTTGGGGTGTTTCCTAGATTTGTGGGCATTTAGTTTTTATTCTTTGGTGTTTCCTAGATATGTGGTTTTTCTTTTTGTTGCTTTTTCCTCGGTAAATAAAGTTTGCTTGTTTCTATGGCGCTCATAAAAATAATAATCTTTATTCTTTATCTTGGTTTATAACTAATCGATCAAACTTTCTATTAATAAGTCCACATTACACCCAATGCGACCACAGATCTTGCTAAATCAGAGGTTTTATCATAAAATAGTAGTTAAAAAAATATATGTATCAAAATCTAAACTTTTTTTAATTCATTTACTATACTAATAGCTTTCAATATTTACCAATGTTTAACTAAACATTCGTCTTGCATAGTTGCAGCAATGGTGAACTCTCTTTCCTCAACGGACTTTTTAACTAACAATTTATGATTTCAAAAAGTATTTTCCAAATAAAGATGCAATAACACCTTAATTTTAAATGAATTGCATCAAACGGATTTCTTAAATAAACGAAAGCTTTTACAAAATCATTTCATATATACTTCATTTATCATAGGGGCATGACAAGTTATATGTCTAACATCACATCATACATACAGCATAATTACAAAGAAATTGCGGTATTGCTATATAAAACACTAAATAACATAAAAAGTGTCCTGTAAGTGTTCCATAGGCATCCGAAGTTACAACTTCCCTTTTTTCTTTAATCACTTGAACATGCACTTTGAACATCCCCAATTTCTATTTTGACCTACTACTTCTGTTTAGGTTTCACGGTACTGCCCCTCGACCTAGCTTGTTGACCAGTCAACTTCACTATCACAAGAAGCTCGGTACTTCACCCCGAAAGGGGTGGGTGTGGCCCCTTTGACCCCCTTCATTCGCCGTGGTTGAGATAAAACTCGCTTTATGCAAGTTGAACTCCACACCACATGATTTGTATTAGATCACAATTCGAGTCTCATTTGGTAACCGTATAAATTCTAGTTACATTAAAATGATTAGGGTACTACACCAACATTTTTTAGAAACTTACAAGTAATTTGTGTATTAAATAGGGAAATAAACATATCTTCTACTAAAAAATAAAATGGATTTTTATTCTAAGAGCTTAATAAACTGTGACCGATTAGTCAACTTATATTTAGCTATGTTTCTAGCTTTTATCTATTTAAAATAAAATATAGTCTAAATGACTCTATTTATGGGTGTGTTTGGCACACAGTTTTTGAGAGTTTTTAGTTTTTAGCTTTTTTAAAAAGTTCAGAAAAAAAACTTCTTACGTTAGTAGGGGCTTTTAACTTTTATTTTAAATAAAAGACTCCTAATCTAAAAGCTCCTTCAAGTAGCTTTTGAGGACGTGTATCTTTTCATAGAGTTTAGCTTTGTTTTTTATATAATTTTACATTTTTAAAAGATAAAAGCTATTTTTGTCAAACACTTCTCCAAAAATAAAAACTACGACTTCAAGTTTCCAGCTAACGACTATAAGCTATCAACTTCCGGCTAACAACTATCAGCATGTTTTGCCAAACACATCCTAAATACGCGAAATAAAATTGCCACCTATAACTCTAAGACACCCGAAGCCCAATAATATTCATTTCAAAATCATCGATGGATTATTTTCGTTGAATTCGTAACAGCCCAACGTACCAAACTGTAAAAAGCAGTAAGTTAAAGAGGCCCCAGTTGGTTTAAAATAGTGTTCGAATTTGAACCAGTTTTATGGGTTTTGAAATAACGCTTGTCAGCTGTTCTGGTTGTCAACTTGTCAAGTATAGGCCATGGCCCATACACGGTGACTTAAACAGTTAAACCCATAGATTTAGACAATTTAACATGAATCACATCGTTTGGTTATAGTTTAAATTAACAAACTGAAACCAATATTAAAGAAGATTATATAGGCCATGTATCTGTTTGAAATTACTAAGTGGTAAAACTTTTACAACTAAATACTCAACATTTAATTTATGAAAATTGAAGTTGATCGGGGAAGAAAAATGCAATCATGTTAAGGAACATAGCATCGAGAGAAAAGATTTAGGGATTTTTTTTTTCCAATTACTAGAAAAGTAACTGATGTTGTGATATGAAATGACATCAAATAGCTTTTCCTTGATCCACGGCATCGCATCATACTAGAAAGAATGAATTAAATCAACAAATTGATAATTGCTAAAGTGTTGGAATTCTATTGAAGTACGGGGGTGCACAATTGGGCTGATCCCTTGGAAAGTATGGGGAATTGGCTCATGCAGAGTGGGGGAGGAAAAACAAGGAAGGGAAATATATTATGATATATGTGAATGGAAATGAATGTTTATAGGTTTTACAAAGATCATGTAGGTTTTGATGATTGAAATATGGATCTCAATTTAAGAAATGTTTAATTGTTTTAATCGTTTGGAAACATATATAGAGATTATCCAAGTCATTAAAACAAAGGTATTCGAAAATATTCAAAAACTAGTTTATAAACTGATAATTAAATAAAATTTTATAATAAGAAAATCACAAACTGAAAAAGATAAATAAAACTAAAAAAATTATGCAATGGTTTTGTCTTTAAATTTATATAATATTTGATATAAAAATAAAAAACAAAAAATACTTCAACATAAATTCTGAAAGACTTCTTTATATACAGCATTTGAAGTTTTGTTTGTTAGACAACCATCTTTATCTAAGATTAATAACTTTAATCATTCTCTACTATTGACTCTAGATAACGCGACATACAATTGGCCATGTGTGAAAACTAGTTTTTTAAGAAATAACCCAACCCTTGACAATTACTGTCATTGACTTTTAATTATCGTCATAGCAAAACAAACAACAAGTGGAAACTGTCTTCTTTTTAATTTGAACAAAATCTTTTTGTTAGAAGGTGTTAAAAAATCTAGAAATAAAAGTTTGATGGCCAATATTACTTCCAGTTATGATAGCTGCTTCAATGATACGATTACCCAATGATAGCACCTGAAGCCTGGTTCCATTGCATAAGCCATTTTTCTGATCAATGTTTCTTAGTAACATAATCAGAACACCTACCTTTAAATGCAACTTATGGTTTGGCATTCCTGATAATTTAAGCTCATTTAAGACATCAGGTGAGTATAATGCCTCTCTTAAGACATTTTCCATTTCTTCAAGATTCTTGTATTTCCTCTCCTAACTAGCTTTTAGTACAACTTTTAGACCAACTAAAACATTCGAACGTATTATGAGCTAATAACAACATTGAAGCTATTACGATTATATATTTGAGAAAGATAAACATTCATCGTAATCGATCATATTGACATGATCAAATACGAAAAAATTTAAAGACGAGACCTAGGGTTCGTTACCTTATCGAACGTATCGTTGGATTTCTCAATTATCGATCTTCAAAAGATTATCAACATAGGCAATTGATGAATTAACAGTTATGTGAGAAGGTTGATTTTGGTTTGATTTTTTAAATCGATGAAGCTACTTTCACGGGATTTGATTTGATCCTATATTGATGCGAATGCGGATAGTTTGTTAAATTACTTTCTTGCCCATCCACATATTCTATCTTGTAATAAATTGTACTAATTTTATAAATATTTACAAAAATGGCACCCTGTATATTAACCCCTGATTTTTTTATCTAATGGTTCACAAACAGTTCTCAGGTTCTCATAGTTTTTTGGGTTCTCACATGATCCCAACTCACACACACACACACACACACACACTATATATATATATA